>JAODJW010000117.1:30299076-30311486 GCA_026777045.1 Hyperopisus bebe | reverse complement strand
CCGTGTTATTCAGTACCAGGAGCCCATACCCCCCTTGTTATTCAGTACCAGGAGCCCATACTCCCCTTGTTATTCAGTAACAGGAGCCCATACTCCCCTTGTTTTTCAGTACCATGAGCCCATACTCCCCTTGTTTTTCAGTACCAGGAGCCCATACTCCCCTTGTTATTCAGTAACAGGAGCCCATACTCCCCTTGTTTTTCAGTACCAGGAGCCCATACTCCCCTTGCTATCCTGTTTCGGCTGCCCATATTACCCTTGTTATTCAGCACCAGGTGCTGATACCCCCTTGTTACTCAATACCAGCATATATTGAGAAGTACGGGAAAAACAAAGAGGTGCTGGTACTGCATATCAGTGTCGGCTCACTTCAAGCGCTGACTCTGTGCCAATTTAACCTGCTTGCTCCAAATCATGTATAAAAACTGGTTCAATCGGCTGGATTAAAGAAATTTATTTTTCATTTTTTTTTGACTGCCAGAGGAAACCAGAGTAGGCTTCAAAGCCTGAACAATGCTACCCAATAAACCATCACGCCCTCTTATAATGATGATACATTATGCATTTATTAATCTGTTGTCTGTATTAACTCCAAGACTGAATGAAGGAGAATGTCTATATCCATGTCAATTATTTATTGCGAAACTCAAACCAGCAGTCCATTCAAGATTAATGTCAATACATCGTGAATGAGAATGGAATTATCGAGTTTACGGAGAACTGTCAATTTCAGAGTGAAGTATATTAGAAAATATACCTATATTGAGAAAGACCATATTCACATTTATTAACTTGTTTCTTTGTTGTACAATAGATCACCAACCGGATGTGTAACACAATTTCCTCAAAACGCGAACATAAATAGGCGAGTCTGAAAGTCAAATCGCATATCACTTCCGAAGAAGGTTCCACAGCAGAACCTCGATTTTAAAACAGCACATTCAGTTTACTCTTTATTTTTCTACTTTGGACTTATTTGCAGACATGATGTGTGACGCTGGTTTCGACCTGAGCCAGGCCCTAGAGCGGTAAGCTTCGCTGTAAAACCCATCAATCATTGTGATTTAACAAGAAAACTGTTACAGCTGATATGTAGAATTACATTCATATGCATGCGTAGTCTGGTAGCATTTACGTCTACTGTGAGTCAGTTTCAACTGAGCGTCAGGGTACGTGAACTGGTCTGATGATTGCTGATGAGAAATGACGAGGGTATCATGCTGAATAACACATTTGTAATTTGATAGTGTTCTGATGTGTGAGTGATTTTTTTTCTGTACCTCAGCACATAGAACATTGTGATGTTAACACATGGGGTCATGGGGTCACATCCCTGAGCAAACACCTGTGTAGCTCTAACTCTTTCCTGTCTGTACTGTATATCGCTTTAGATAAAAGCAATAAATGAAGAATCTGTCAATAGAATAAAATGATTTCTATCATTGCAATAATAATAACTATTAAATAATAATAACTAGACCAGGCCGTGCACTACAGATGTAACTCGTTATTGGCCAGACATCTGAAATCTGTATGACAAATATAGTTTGACAAATAAATGGTATAATGTATAATGAAATATTAAATACGTATATAACACACAGAAAGATAATCGGTTTATGTAACCTCAAGTGTAATGTATTATATAAATCCTTGTTTTTTCAGCTCTGATGGATTTGGTGTTAAATCTGAAATGAGCCCACAGCGTCCGTTTAAGGTGAGAAATCCTGGCTTTTCTCCTTTAAAGTGCAGTTTTAGGTTCATGTAGATTACCAGCCGCTTCTCGTTTTTGGGTTTCACTGAAAAAAAAAGACTCTAGTTGCACAGTACTACTGCAACAGCTAACAAATACAGCTTCTGTCAAAAGTCCATAGATTAAAGTTTTAATGCATGGATCACATGAGCACATCTACTCCATGTTCTGTTATTTATTTTTTTGTATAACTAATTCAGGGATAATTGATTGTAGAATTAGCATCTAGCACCTAAACCTAACCCAAAAAGTTGTAATAGTTACATCCATAAAATCTAACATCTGATGTATGGGTGAAAATATTTCCTGTTCACTGTCTTTGATCAGCGAGAGGGATCGCTGTATGACCTGCACTCTGGAATTAAGCTGGAGGTGACCCTGCACCCTCACAACATGCGGCAGGTGGCCAACCTCATCATCATCATGCACAGGATGAAGAACAACCAAAGGCTGAAGGGCACAGAGTTCAGTGACCAGGAGCTGCTCAACATTATGCTGGAGAGCGTCGTTGAAGGTAGAGGAAAGCTCAGTGACCTTCAAACCTTTAGTTTGAACACAGTTACTTCCTTTTTCCATCATGAAAAGTATTTGGATTTTTACTTCTATAATATGATGGACCCTCTACTGGCTATTTACTAACACTAGCAATCTTAGTGACTTTAAGCAGGACTGTGTGTCTGAAAATCTCTTCCCCTCTTCTTCCCCCACAGAGTGTGTGGTGAGCAACGTCGCTGACCAAACACAGAGCAGTGACACAGTATTCACCAGCACGAGCCGGACGGAGGAGTGCAACGTGTGTGACCAGTATCAGAAGAGCCTAGTGCTGAACGAGGAGGCCCTTGAGCTGCAGGCTATGTGGCTGCAGGGTGGCGCCTTCAGTCACAGAGGTAACCCACCCATGCAACTGTTTCTGGGAAACTCAAAATTACACCATTGTACCAATGAATGCTGGACATTTTCAATGGGGGAAGTTCAGGCTCCCACTTCCTGTTCTTTGAATGCCCATTTGACTGATATTCATAGAAGCGTCTGCGGTCAGTATGGCAAACGTGGAATTTCAGCTAACTGAACCGAAACAACCAGTCCAATGATATAGGCAAAACACGGGATTTATTAAAGGGACGACACAATCTGCAGCACAGAGAAACACTAGTGATATGAAGACGTCAATGACCGGACTGGGGAAACATACTCTAACGCGGACTTAAATACACAGGACTAATTAGACACGACAAGAAACAGCTGGTAACACGGGGATTCCACACGAGGTAGTGAGGGGGGCGTGGCACACAGGAGGATTGGCACGAGCAGGGCATGACAAATACTATCAATCCTGTGATAAGGCTACCAGAGCTTGAGTTTAGAAAGGAGAACACAGTGTGAAAACACATTAGGAGCTTGTCTTATCATTGGTACAATAACCTCTGTTTAAGTGGGTATATAATTGATCCAAGAGGTGGTTAGGAAATAGCCTTAACAAAATCATGTTCAATCTGCAGTGAGACTGAACCTGTCGACATATGTGAGTCCAAGTCTACCAGGTGGCTACGCTCAACCCGTCGCCCTGGGCATCGCTGGGACCAACCTCTACCTGTCATGCTCCATGAATCAAGAAACGCCCATTCTCCAGCTGGAGGTCAGTAACATATGGGGTGAATTTATACTGAGTCTTTATTTAAATTCCACCAAGCACTGAGGTTACGGCTGTTTGAAGTGGACTGGTATTTATGGTCTCCAAAATGAACAAATGGAATTAATATGGTTGTTTGCTTGGTCGTATCAAAACACTTAGAACAGGGGTCTCACTCCGGTCCTGGAGAGCTACCGTCCAGTAGGTTTTCTGTCATATCCAGCTTCTGATGAGCTACACCAGTTCTCAGGTAAATACCAGGAGCAGGTGTGGCTCATCAGAAGCCAAGTGGGACAGAAAACCTACTGGATAGAAGCTCTCCAGGACCGGAGTTGGAGACCGCTGACTTAGAGGAAATCTGACATCTTGTTTCTCCCTAAGTGTGTTCAAGTTCCTCCCCAAGTACTTTTTGAGTCTAGTAGTTTCATGGTTGGGCACACAAAACAGTAAATGGATAAATCGAAACACATGCAACCTGTAATGGACTGGCATCCCATGCAGAGTCTCCCAGTGCTGCATTACATTTGTATTTAGATCATCAGTTGGCTAATGAATAGCTGAATAAATTAGTTAATTAATACAATTAGTACAACCAATTAGTGCAGGAAGGTTAATAACAATGTAAACTGTGCTAAGTAACCTATTTTAAAATCTAACATGGGTCTGGCTTTTACCTGTGATTGATTGTATTTGTGGTCTGACCAGCAACTAGTTTTCCATCCCAGTTTGCCTTTTCTTCTCCCACAGGAGGTCAGCAGTAGCTCCAAGCTGAAAATCATCAGTTCCCAAGCTGACATGGTACGCTTCCTGTTCTTGAAGAGGGGCTCTGCTCTGACCATGACCAGCTTTGAGTCTGCCAGGTACAATGGGTGGTACATTAGCACTGCTATGGAGAACGGAGAACGTGTGGACATGTGCACCTCAGAGGATAGCAGCCGTCTCACATCCTTCATGGTCAAACAGGTGTGAAGCCATTTTTATTTATTAATTTACCAAACCCCTATGTATGTATGTACCAAGTACAACTACACGATGTGCCTCATTGTTTTGATGTCGTTTGGTTGAAAAATACCAACCCTTCAAGAGCTAACGCACTTCGCCACTAGGTGGCGATTTATTTTAAGTCACATATAACGTTATTTTATACAAAACAAATTGTTTTGTTTTCGTTGTAAAAATATGCTATTGCAATGGCTCTGTTCTTCAGATGAATTAGGATGTAAAAATGCAATTTGTGGCTAATGAGAAATCATATTGAATTCTTGTGCATTTAAGATATCGTTGCCTGTGGCTAACAGTGAAGCACTTGTCATTTGTATTTATCTGGTGAATTTTTGTTACGCTATAAAATATAAAAGTAGTGCATTTTACTGGTTAGGATGAATCGCATAATGTGCTCTATGCACATCATGTATTTTAATTGTGACATTTAATTTATATTAAAATAAAATGAAGGCTACAATACCTATTTTTGTCATATCTCTTCCCTTGGAAATGCGCCACTGAAGTGAATGACCGCAGTCACGTCTATTTCAGTTAACTGTCTTTGTGTTGTTTTTAAATGTCTGTATATTTATTTTCAAAAAGTTGTGAATGACCAAGTCACTGTATACCAGCCATTCATTTTGTCATAACTGCTGGAGTATGAAAAAGTAATCCTATTTGTATGCAACAAGTTGGAACAGACATTTAATATGTCCAGAAGTCGAGTGGGATGTTCTGGATTGGCGCCGGGGTAATGTGGGTAAAATGTGACAATCAACAAAAATACATGAAAAGACTACACTCCCTTTGACTTCTGACATACACCGATCAGCCATAACATTAAAACCACTGACAGGTGACGTGAATGACATCAATTATCTCGTTACAATAGCACCTGTCAATGGTGCCGTTGTATATAACAAATTAATAAATAATGGAAATTATCATCACAGGACTCGCAAAACTTCTGAATCTTTAAACATTCCACCTGGAGACATACGCTAAACGCCATTCTTGTCCTGTCAAGTTAGTCATACCAGCCACTTCGTATGACAGAGGCGATGTTGGGCTTCAGGAGTGACTATTAGACATAGCACATACTAAACATCACGAACAACAAGAGAGGGAAATAAAAAGAGACAACTGAGACAGTCGCTTTCTTTAATTTTCAACACATTCACACGTAAAAATGTCATTTTTTGTTTAAAAATATATGCATGTCTATGGAATCGGATTTGTGCCAGTATTATCAAGCAAACTTTTTTGACATCAAAATCCCTTTAAACCAGGAAGGGTGGCGCCCTAGCGCCCTCTATTGACCAGCCGGCACTGTATTTATCTCAGATTTTTCTTTGCTTGAAAAATAGATTTTAATTTATAACTTTATACAAAGAGCATATATTAAAAAGTACTGACATCACTTGACGAAGGAATCTGTTCATTTATTGTAACGCAGTATGTGTTATTGATTTTCACAAATATATCATCCGTTCTTCTTTCAACCGCTTATTCCAGAGTTTTGCCTCATATTAACATCGACTACGGATCAGAAACTGCTATCACATGGACTTCGCTGCAGTTAGCAAACAAACTGAATGTTACGTTGTTTTTAGACGTAAATTGTGTACGTGTGTTATATGGACCAAAATCAAAACAGGTATATAGCCTATACACAGCACACTCCTAATTTGTGACGCATTTTACAGCATTTCCAGGTAGTTTATTATAGTCCTACTACTGGAGTACACTTGGACTGCGTTCTTAATGTTGCACCTATCGTCAGTGAATTGTCTTATCAGCTTCTGCATTTCTTGGACGATCTTTTGTGACTCTCATGGAAGCTGAGCACGGCGCACATACCCAGCCGCCCCCCGGACAGCCCTGTGCTTATAAGGCGTTGAGCGCGGCTGGCGCGTCGCTTTGGACAAAAGCGTCTGTTAAATAACATAAATGCATATTTCGCTAGGAAGAAAAGGGTTGAAATCCAAATGTGCCCTCCTCCGAATAATAAAGTCCTTAGAATTACAATAAATAATAAATAATAATAAATAACGTTGTTTGTTCAAATCTATCTATATATAGTCATTAATGTGTGAATGCATATTATAGTAGCCTATGACACATGCTTCTTAAGCTTGCTAGGAGAAATAAACGAGCCGAAGCGGAGGGTCAAAGTGCAATAAAAGTCCGTTCGGCGACTGTCCCCGGTCACTACGGTAGACAGTCCGTCTTATATGTAAGGTAATGGAATATCTGTATTTATATTAAGAAACTATGGTCTCCGCCTTTTTCGTAATAAATTTGGGTGGAGAAACGGAAGTATATATATTGGATAGTTTGCAGGGGAAAAGTATCGGCACGCAGGATTTTATCTGAAAAAATATCTGGCTGCGGCGGACTACGGTGCGGCATGACTGACAATAAGGTAAGAGGCTCGGCGTCCTTCACAATTATATTTTAGACTTTTGCAAGTAATTTATTTGCCTTGTAAATGTTTCGAACTGCACAGTTTTCATCAATTATCTGAAGATTTGACATTTTAATTGCAACCCCACAGTCTATTCCTGAATAGTTAATTAGTTCTTATTTAAATTGTTCATGCATATTGTTCGTTTTTGTTAATATTTTTCCGCTCTTAGGAAGATCCCAGGAAAATCGCACTTTGAAATTGCATAGCAAACCTATAAACAGTTTTACTGTTTACTTTCAAAGTTCCATCATGATTTTTTTTTACAGCGAATTACATTAGTAAACATCAGAACAGGTGACCATTAAGTTCAAAGTAGAACAAGAGTTCAGAGTTCTATGAAACGTTCAAAGTCGAACTGTAAACTAACGATAATGATGTACTGTAACTACGAATGATAAAGGTTAGACTGTGACCTTAACCATTTTACTGTAAACCTTGACAGTGCATTTCCTCCAGCGTTGAATGCGTGTTGGAGACTGATGATGGCAGGCGAGTTTTCCTGGGCGCGGACTACACGATAAAGCTCTTTGAAGCGCAACAAGTGGATAAGAGGCACAGTGAGTAAATAACGAGAATTCTGCACAGTTTACATTTTCGCAAATATCTTCCATAATATCAGTGTAAAACCCCCTGGTTTCCGGCCACAGTCAAAAACGTGCTAAGGTTAATTGTACCATCTAAGGTACAGAAATTGACTATGAGGAACATTTTTTGTACCATTACTATTGTACATTAATATTGTTTGTCCCTTGGGGATGTTCCCCAGAATTCATTTTTGTACCTTAAAAAGTACATTTACCTACAGCTAAGGGTATAACTGGCAGACCCTTGAGGGTACAGCCCCAGTGACAAGCAAAGGTATCAATTGGGGAGGGTTTTTTTCTGTTTCCACAAGGAGAAACTCAATTTTATAGAAAAAAAAATCAGTGAATGCAATCAAAAAATGCCAAAAGTCTTGTATTTTGTTTGGTTACTTATGGTTAAGGTTAGGGCTGGTTATATGTTAAGGTTGTCATTGGCATGACATTAGGGTTACGCCCATAGATATGAATGGAGTGTACTCATAAAGACACGAATACATGTGTTTATGTGTGTGTGTCTCTGTCTGTCTGTGACAGCGGTGGCTTGGCCCTCTCTCCTGGTTTATTACCGGGCTTGTGCCTGTAGCTTCTGGGATTGGCTCCAGACCCACATGACCCAGCAGTGATAACTGGGTATAGGGAATGGATAGAAACTTTGGTAAAAAAAACAGGGGGATGAGGTGATGAATGTCAGTGGAGAGGTGCGGATCCTGGAGCAGCCTGGAATGAATCCAAACAAGCTCCTACTGATTTGTTTAGTTTGGATGTTTTAACGACCACTTTCTCACTTTGAGAACTGTTGGACCGACTATGTATCTTTCCCAAATGCCCATGGAATTTGACACTAGGCAGTGTTACGCAATACTTATTTCGTCTTCTCAAAGTGTGGAGGCATAATGTCAACATCCACACTGTCGATGCTGGCACTGCGTCCAACATTTGACATGCATCAGTAGGTAAATGATACCGTGCGTCAAACATTACTCAAGCTGTCCTGATACTGTTAAGGCAACAGCCAAGAATTTCCACCATGACTCTGGGGGTTGTGCATTATTTGGATTCGGCGTTTGAAAGTGATCCCTGAGCAGCAGGCATGAAGATATAACTCTTGGATGCTGCTGTGCTTTCTAAAAATACTCGTTGATTTTGTTGTTTTTCTATCCCAGAAATACAGGTTTTGTATACCTTCGCAGAGGATCATTCAGTCCATATGGCATTCCGTATTCAGATGAGTGGTAAATGCTTTCTTCTCACTGTCAAAGATGGATCTCTCAAGGTGATTGTTTTTTGTGTCTATTGGTAATAGTAGCTTCAGGAATTAATTTTACAGAGGACCGTGCCTTTTCAGCCCTTCATATTTGCAAGCCGTATTGTCATCATGTTAATGACACAGAGAAATGTCTTAGTTATATAGAGCAGGAGAGCCAGACTCTGTAGTTGAACTCTTGGTCATTCATCATAGTCGTTTTCTTCACCCCTACCACTACAGTGTAATCAGTAAGAACACATTCCTGTATTGTTTTATATCATAGTCACGATGTTTGGTTATTTCTATTACCAGTGATTAATTTATTATTTATCGTCTTTTGGCTAAATCTGCGTTCTGTCAAAGCATATGTAATATATGGCAGGAAGTATCTCTGTCGCTCAATGGACTAAAAGCTACGTTCCCTTTTCTCTGTGGTCGTAGGCACAACAAGTAACACCGTGTTCCCCTATCAAGGATAAGCAGTTCTTCTTCAGATGGGGAGGGGAATACGGAGATGCCAGGACTCTGCTTTGGATGGGTCAGTCTGGCTCTGTTGTTCACAGCGGCGGTTCGCCCACACTCTTCAAAATGGTCAAGCTCAGTGAAGCTAAGTGACGCAGACTTTGAGTTCCCAACCAGCAGAGACCCAGGCTTCATACATCTTAGAACTGCTGGACTAAAAGCTATATTGTAACATTTTGTCATTTTAAAGGAGTTCATTGTGGATTGGTTCTCTCCACTCCAATTAGAAAATAAAATGTCACAACTATGAACATGTGCTGAAGACTGGCATAAGAAGTATACCAGTTAAGCAGCAAAAAGATTAGCAACATGAACCAGGATGGCATTTTTCAGACGGTTTTGGGATATCATGGTAATGTGTATGGGGTATTGTGTTATGTAAAGGATTTAATTTCTTTCTTTAAACTGTACTACATCTGTATATACTGTAGCAGTAGCTAACTGGCACCTGATCTGTACAGGATTTTTTTGCCTGCATAAATTATATGTATACAAACATCAAACCATTAAAAACAAAGCAAGAAAGACAAGTGTAAGAGCTTACGGGACTAAAGGGGGAGTGGCCAATGTTACAGCAAAATATGCACTAGCGATAAATTGTACCATTCTGTCAAAAAAAGTCTCCATGAAAACTGCTTTTTAATTAGGCATGTTTGCTCTACTAATTTAATCTTCAATTATATTTTTAAATGGATATATTTTAAAATGGTCCTCTCCCAATTGACCAGCTCTTCAAAGCTAAAGGAGCTGTTGTTTTCAGAAAGGTGAGGTTAGTAAATTATGTCTTTTCCCCTTGTATTTAATACCAGAACTATACAGGGATTAAGTAATATGTTAACTGATAAGTAATATGTCATTCCACCATCATTTATTAGTCAGTATCAAATCAAAGGGGTATACCAGTTGGTAGCAATATAATAATAATAATCAAAATGTTACCAACTTCAGAAGCACTCAATTACACACATTTTGATTTATGAATTGTTTATATTCCACCTCGTGTTTGATGTCCACGGACTTAGCTGCATATACGGTACTCTCTAAGGAAGTCTGAGGCTCAGTTGGTTTCATTAAATCAGTAACGTTTTACTTGTGACGTGAATAATGTAGCAGTACATGCTTACTTATTGCATCAATTAACTAGTAACTAAGTGTTTGTTAAGTACTGACCACATGTTCATTTATTATTAATAAATCATGACAGTCCATGTATTTCATGGGGAAACATATATTCATGATTTGTTCTTGAGTAGTAATTGAGTTAATAGTAATTTCTGCCCTCTCAATTGAAGTCTTACCATTATTAACCATTATCCAAAATTATCCATTAACTAATATAGTTCCTGAATAGAATACATGAACTGTCATGATTAATTAAATCAAAGTGTGGCACTTAAATCTACTACTTAGTTCCTGAAAAAAGCAGAAGAGTCGGTGATATATTTGAAATTTGAGTGTAATTCAAAGTGTATGTTTCATCCATCATGGTGACCCTGTTGAGGATAAGTGTTTGGATGATGGATGGATCTTGTATTTAATGTTTATTACTCTTAATGGGACTGATTTACCTGCAATGTCAGTTAAAAATCACAGTTATATGCATCTTGCGTTGCTGAAATCACTGTAAAGATGAAGCAATGTATTTACCAAAAGGAGATATATTTTTATACTGTGTACAAGGCTGTATTTCTTATATCAATGATTGCAGTGTAACAAAGTATTACACCAATAAATATGTACTTGAGACAAAACTGACAGAGAATTTCAGATCTTCTTTTGTGTTGGGATATGGATTGACTCCTAAAATGTCAAAATCACTAATCAGAGATTGCACAGACTGGATTAGTTAGGCACGCATTCGCTGCACGCAAGTCATAGACTAACCTGCACATTTTGCCTCCTGCCTTTGGGACAGGCAGAAGGGAGGTATTGCAGTTACTGGTGATAAACAGCAGCACCCCCTACCTGTAATGACTCTTCTATCATCTTCCTTATACCTGGGTTAGCTGACGTCACTAGGCTGTTACTAGGTCTCCTACCAGCATTCTTCTGCACTTTCTTTCCCTTCACACTGCACTCCTATCATGTTCCACAGCCACAAACCTCTTAAATCTCCTACACTCTCTGCACTCCACTGACTCTCACCTCGTCTGCTATGCTGTACCATTCCCCTCCTCTGTATCAGAATGGCTGCTTCCTCAGGGCCTAACATTATCCCATCTGCATCCTGTCTTTCTCTCGGCCAAGCTAATCTATCAACTGATTCCACTCTTCCTTTACTCCAGGATCACTGAAATCCCCCCCATCGCAACTAACAACTAAATTTGTCCTTTTTAGCCTATTACTATATTGTTCCTGTATAAATGGGCCCTTCTGTTCTAGAATTTCCCAAACCTTTTCAGCAACATCTTCTGCACCGTATGAACTATACTGCCCCCTATTCATCAACAGATTTTATCGCAGACGGCTGTACTGTCCACTGAGCACCTCCACTCCCCCTCTGTACATTTTCATGTCGATCTGCAGTTGACACAAAGCATCTCTGCCTAACAGATTCACTGGGGTATGCTCTGATATTCGTACGGGCATATTTACATTTTATCCACCACCTTAATCTCCACTGGAGCAAATTTAGAGATATGCTGCACTTGTCCTGAGAATCCTATGGTCCTGACCTTTTAGACAGACCGTGGGATATGACTGGCATCTTTTAGTCCTACACAAGTGTAGGAGCCTCCAGTGTTTATCATCATTGTTATTACTTATGACCCTGCGGCATCAGCTCAGCCTCAGACCCCTTACTCAACATTGGCATCTGAGGTCCCTGGGCCCCCTGCAGGGCGTCTTGGGCTCACCCCCTGAAAGGGTGGATTGGGGCAGAGGGCAGACTCTACAGCTGTGTCCGGGCTGGTTACAGTTCCAGCACACCAGCTGGGGTGGCCTGTTCCCCAGTCTTCCCAGAAACTGGAATTGCCTAACTTGTGGGAAATTAGGTGCCTTCTGGTCACCCCCCCGCCCCACCTATCATATCTACTCACTCTGTTCCAATTAGGGACCGGAGGTCAATTAGGGTCCTGGGGGGCTCCAGCAACAGGAGACTGTCGGCTGTCCACAGGCCGCCCCCAGGGGCTTGGGTCAGCTAAAACGGTACTGCTCCTCAGGCATAGTAATAATAACGTGGATCACCCGCTCACGGTACTGCTCCTCAGGCATAGTAATAA
>JAODJW010000117.1:30276182-30288424 GCA_026777045.1 Hyperopisus bebe | reverse complement strand
AGAGCTAAAGCGTGCCGTCTCACCTTAACTTCCCCGTTTCGTGCCCCACAATTTTGGATGACAACGAACCTCCCCCAACACCCCAGGCAGCCATTTTGGCTCCATTTCTGAAACTCCGTGGAGCCAAAATGAAACACGTTCATTTCACACGCATCTCCATTTTATTCGCCTTTCAGGTCTCATCTTCCACATCCAAATTCCTCCCACTGACCAGCTCAGACGGTTTCTTCTCAGCAAAAATAAAATAAAAAATAAAAATGTAATTACGTAAAGGAACCAGGCAGAAACGTACAGTAGAGCATAGGACTGAAACAGCTGCCATTTCACACAACAGCAGAGAAACAGGCCACTCGGCTCGGTAACTGCGAGAGTAGTCTCACACTTTTGCTCCCAAATGGCCTGAAAGAAATGCTTTTATGCA
This sequence comes from Hyperopisus bebe, assembly GCA_026777045.1. Taxonomy (NCBI): domain Eukaryota; kingdom Metazoa; phylum Chordata; class Actinopteri; order Osteoglossiformes; family Mormyridae; genus Hyperopisus; species Hyperopisus bebe. The sequence continues at coordinate 30,288,003 of JAODJW010000117.1, read as the reverse complement.
GAAGAGTGTGTGAAGAAAAGGAATTAAAGACTGGAGTATTATACGAACAGCCCCCTAAGCAGGGGTCAATTTGTACAGGGGGATACAGATTTCTATATCTCAAGGGGCAGCTGAGACCCAGAAATGTTTTCATCACTCCAATTCTTCTCTTTTTCACAAAGCCAAAATCTTTCCCACAGGTGATTAATAGGCCGACATACAGTAAATCAGAATAAGCAATAAATTAATACAAGGAGGCTGAAAACGTGAATAAGCATGCACAATTCAAACGACTCCAAGGAGCCCCTGAACTCATCCAGCGACGCGCTGCTCTTAGCCCTGCAGCCACTTCAACATGACAGAGCGGAACATTCCTTTAAAACAGGGTGGGTCACACAGGCGAAAGCCCATTAGGGCAGCATGAAATCAAAGGAAAAGGGGGAAATTAGAAATTGCTGTCTCTATCAAAACATCTGATTTATTTTGAAGCATAGGCCTCCATACTATCTTTGACACAAAAGACAACCTTACAGAATATATATATATGTATGTATATAAAAAAAAATCCACATAGACAAACTTTGTATCCAAGCTTAATTTATCAAATAAGCCTGTTATGCAATCTCTTATAATTCTGTGATTTATATATTTTCCATTTAAAGTATTTAAAAATATGTTATGCTGGTTTGTTCAGTTCTTAACTATAATCTTTCAGCCGTTTGCTTTTTTTAGCCCATTCATCCATCTGTCCAACAGAAGGCATCCTGCAGTCCCCCTCTGGGATTTTATTCCATTGATTCAAACTTATCAGTCGCTAAAACATTTCAAAGTAAAAGAATGACTGATGTTACCTTATATCAAGGTCCAAGCTATCTGTTGATCTGTTAGTCCCCTTAGATGACCCCCCCACACATCCCCCCCAAAAAAGCACACATCCAGTAGTAAGTTCTTATAAACTTGGAGAGTAGTAACGATGCTCCGGGTGTCCGCATGGGGAGGGGGGACGCAGGACACGTGTTGCTTTGCTCTTCTCCCTCCCGTCAGTAATTCTTTTACGTTCCAGCAGCTTTAAAACGACTCTGAAACACATGGTCTGCACTTCATACAGACATCGAAACTATTTTGCAGGCGTTCGGTGAAACCTCATCTACGCCGGTCATTCGCAGGTGATCACGCATCTAAATCCTCCCTTAAACTCGAAAGCAAAATGTAAATCAAGCGCTTCGTCCCATTTCTCCGCATCTGTTTATGCAGCCGATCTTTACTGTCGAGAGCTATTGCAACAAAGTTGGTACCTGTTAGTGCCTATTTCATCTATCCCCTCCAGCCAAATTGGTCTCATGTATACCTACTGTATGTGTCGCTGAATTTTCTGGTTAATAGTGATAGATCTGTTAGAAATATTTAATTGCTGTTCCGTTAACGGACAGCCGGAAAGTCCTTGTAGATGCAATCATTACAAACTTGTTCTGCGCAGGACAGACCTCGCTAATAATGGTAATACAATGAATGCTGGTTATTTCACTCCGTTCATCGAGGGCACCACTTAACTAGACTATCAAATAATTGTTTAGAATCAATAACCAGGTTTTAAGCACTTAAAATATTTTTCTCGGACAAAAAAAAAACAACTAAATGCGTCATTTACGAGTTGATCGATTTGCTTGGAGGACAAACCCATGGGATATGATGGGATATGTCCTAAGTTATAGATACTCGTCTCTTTAACCAATCTATGTCCAAAAAAACACTGTTATCATATAACTCTGCTTTTAAAACAATGCATCCCTGTCTGTATTATTAAATGTTCGATTTGTCATGCACATTATGTCATTTCTGCATTTCGGAAACATTACTCTAATGTGGTGGACTTCCGCGGATTTTTTTCTCTTTTTTGTACATTTTATTTCTCTAATGAGCCCGGTAAGCCGCAGTCAGTCGTCGTCCACGTCCTCCCCTTCCGACTCCTCTCTCCGCTCGTACATTTTATCCCTCTGCCTCTCCTGGATCTCCTTCATCTCTTCGGCGTACCGGCAAAACGCGCCGCCGAACTTGCCCCACGCTTTGAAGGGAATCGTGATGGAGTTCCTGTAGCTCGGCTTCACCTCACTGACTCTCAGGAACACGCCGTATTTGTTGGACCCGACATCAAAGAAGAAACGCTTGGAGTCCACCATGATCGATGTGCCCTCCGGGAGCTCGCCGTAACCCCCGGCGGCGGCGCCGCCTGTCAGCTCCTCGTCGTCCCCGCCATAATCATCTATCAGCTTGGCCAGGGCGTCTCGGAACTCTATCAAGCCCTGCGCCGGCAGGGCGATCGTCTGCCCGGCCTGCATGCCGCCTCCGGGGCCCCCTACCCCGAAGCCGGGCCCGCGATTGATCGTCTGTCGGATCCGGAGAAACCTTCCCCGCTGGTTCTCCTTCAGATCGAGGTAGTATTTTCGATTCTCTCGGACCAAGAACTCGCTCTTCAGGGCCCGCCGCGGCCCGCCGTCCTCGCCCCCGGAGGACTGCGCGATCTGCTCCGGGCTGCTCGGCCCAAGCTGGGCGTAGTGTTCAATGAAGTCCCCAAGATAGTCGCGGAACTCGGCCGCCACGGACATGGAGAGGGTCAGGCGGCTCTTGGAGCCCCCGGCTCCGACCTCCGCTATCTTGATGAACCTGCCCTTCGAATTCTGCTTCACGTCCAGGTAGAAGCGCTTGTTCTGGATGTCGAGCCTCTTGGACGCCAGCTCCTGGGTTTCCTGCTCCCTCTGGAAATGCTGGAAGCCGCTGCCACCCCCGCCTCCACTGCTTCCACCGCGCTCGCTCCCGCTGTCTCCATCCGCCATCTTCGCCACCAGCAGCCAGCTTCTCCTTCCTGCGTATCTTTCCCCCGTTTACACCCCTTTGGCGGACACCGTGCCGTCCCGCCCATAGCCCTCACGTTGGCTTCCATCCTGCCAATTACAGCCGCAAAACTAGCATTTGTCTTCTCGTAGCTCCATTTCCCTCGCCAATCATATCTTTGTTATCCATATATTCCGATACCATTGGTCAGAATTATTTAATCCGACACAACAATTTCTCCCAATCTCTTTTTTAACTGGTTCACGCCTCTGCATTGACGTACCAAATGCCGTTATTCCTTACGCTGTTATTGGTCGTCCCGTCTTGTCGTGCTGAATTACTGTCCATAGAGTGTACGCGGTGCGAAAGACATGTGTCAATGAAACCGGCCATTACTTTACCTTATTTCCGGGGAACATCTGCAAGTGGCGCTTGTCAAGCGCTATTTTCTGGTCACGTGTATTATTCGTAGACAAGAGATATACCGTGGTTCGCTTTATGTGTCCTGAAAGTCAGTCCCCTTCAAGCAACACTTGCTGCCAACGAACACTGAATAGCCCTTTATAGGAAATCTTACCTTCTGACAGAATGGTGACGTTATTACTATGTCTGAACCTATGATTCCTTCATAGATACTTTTATTCACACAATGATTGATTCAATCACGTGACTCTAAATGATTGCTTATGAGACATTGCCGGTAACACGAAAAAAAAAATCACACACTAAAAGCTTGTTATATCGGTTATTTTCTGATGCTTTTATGTAAAACAAGGGATATGTTTTATCCATTAATAAAGATGGATATTTTAGTGATCTAAATCTCGAGTCTTCACACCAAATCTAATTTAAACCAGCTGTCTGTATCAGTCATGATCCATTACGTTTAATACTGATTTCTTAAAACCTAGATTTTGAACCAAAACACCTTACAGTACTCGTACACCTACTATTCTCAGTATTTCAGTGGAGTACTTAAGGTTAACTGCATTGCTCAAGGGCATGACAAGTACTGCCCAACAACACCTTATGGGACTTCAACTGACAGAACTCTCTGTGTCTGCCCTGTGAGGCGAAATTGTGCCAGCTTCACATTGTTTTAATAATCTCCTCCCTCTTCATTAGTGCAAGAAACAGTTTAACTTATTCAAACCCACAGAATGACAAATGCGCGCAAAGAGGATCATTTTACATCTGGTAATTCTGCCCGTGTGGCCGCTTTGGTTACTCATCCTCGTGTTTTTTTTTTTTTTTTTTTTTCTGCAACTCCTTCATTACTGGCCTTGCAATCAACTAACTTATGAATCCGTAACCTCTGTTATCATTTCATTTCCCCACTGCTTTTCCAGGTGAGGGTCACAGTTACTAAAATTTCTGTCAAGATCATCTCCATTCGTGCTGTTTCCCCCATACAGAACCATGTAACCCATTTCTTCATATGTACTATTCTCCATGTTCTGCACCTGTATACAGAGCACAGATGTTCCATTGCGTGTTCCAGCAGTATCCACCAGTAGATGTAATTGCTCTCCCGAGGCCCAGTCCCTGCTCCTTCTACTCTGTGTAGTGCAGTTCACTGGACTATGTGACACTGTAACAATGGTGACATCACCCCCCCTCCTGCCCCATAAATGTTTGTTTAGTTTCCATACCTGGGATTGGGGAGTTTTTGACACAGCAAGCTATGTGGATATAATATGCAATTATTAAATCAACAAAATGTATAATAATAATAATAATAATAAATAAGAGCAAGATACATTAAGACATTATTTTATCTGTTACTAAGTAGTTTGTATTGAAAAAAATCACATTGCTATTTTTGTTTGGGGTTGTGTGGATACCACATAAAAACTGCACAACTTATAATAATAAATATTTCATTGGAGCAGTACACAGGGTCTTCCAAATGACATCGACATTTTGGTCTTGCACAAAATCAACTTATGGTTTTTTTATATTCTACTGTTTGGCGTTTTTGTGCCTGTTGTGCACAACTGACGAGTGTGTAACTGACGAGGTTGTAACTGACGAGTGTGTAACTGACAAGGACACGAGTCAGGAAGTGCATGGTACATTCAAAGCAACCCAGGAAAATATAATTATCATGGGGCAAAATTTTAATATGTTTTAGAAAAAAACAGAAGAATATATACGAAATAACACTGATATCCATTTTACATATATTTCACAATTATATTTATGGAATGTGAAAAACTAGAATAATTTTGATGAATATGCCTCTGCCAGCTCCCCAAATCATCTGACTTTTATCATATCAAAATATAAATGCCAGTTACAATGCTATAATTTTGTCATTGTCATATATGGGTTTGTATTATTTTAGTCACTGGTAATGTATAATTCAATTCATTCATTCATCTCCTATACAGGGTCACAAGAGTTGGGAGCCTATTCCGGAAGCAGGGCAGCAAGGCAGGGAATACCAACCCATCACAGGGCGGAAATATATATACACCTACTGAGAATCTGGCAACTTCAATTCACTTTAGCATGTTTTTGGAGCCACATTTTGGGGCCATGTTTTGAACACGCAAATTCCATACACAAAAACTGAACCCTGGTCTCCAGGTGTATGAGGTGCTATCCGTGCACAATCCTGCTCAATTCAGCCATTTTAGCAAAACATTTCACACTAAGTTCAATGTTATATTTTTGTATGTTAAACTATCTCAGCCATTGCAGCTCTTTTAGTGACTCATAACTCATTTGAAATTCATTGTGACAAAAATACCATTTGTTGCCATTAAAATCTATACTATATAGGTCAACCAGCCCCAAAACTTTACTAATTGCTGTTTATATACAATGTGCTCACAACGTCACTTTTTAAAGAAGAACCAAGGACCTTAATTAGAACATATAAGCAGTTCTTAATTAAATTTGGACGTTTCAAACTTGATCCTAATCCAATATTGAACTACAAAGCTGGATAATGAAGTGAAATATTAAACCAGGCCAAAAATCTTGGAAAAATGGTCTTCACATTCATGATTCGAGTGTTTTTGTCGTAAGCAAGTTAACAGTCAGTTCCACTATGTAAAGAAAATTTTATTCTACTTAGCCTTCTTCTGCCAAACACAAATTCCACTCTGATATGCTTGATTTTATATAGGGTCAATATAGGGACACATACACACACACACACACACACATAAACATTTTAAATGTCAGGCATGTCAGATTTGGTTACACCTATCTGCTTTTCACTTGTGTTGCTTGTCCTGCATTAGATTTGCTCATTATGCCTGTATGTAATTAGCTCCTGAACTGTACCAAACAGCACCTTACATGAGAAAGGGGGCCTGTGTGGATTCCTGTGTCACTGTTGTACCTCACAGCAAAGACAGGCCATTCATGTGGATCCCATACATATGTGTAGATATATGTTATTGACAACTTTGGAATATACATCATGACCAAGTTAACAAACTCCTGTAGAATGCTGAACCTGTGCATTGTTTCAATCAGTGTGTAAAATACAGGGGGGTCCGTCACCCCCGATTAAGCCATGAGACCCCCTGAAAGCCTCAAAAGCAAAATTTTAAGAGGATCTCAAGATCGGTATTGTGTGCCCCCCCCACCCCGAATATTGATGGGTATTTTGCACACTAGTTTTTAATGTATTACTTATCTGAAATAGTGATTTATTTGCCATTTGAAAAAGTACATCTGAAAATTACTTTACACATATCCCATCTTGCTCTCATTTTAACCAGCAACCTTCCGAACACAAGCACACTGCCCCCATTATTCTGTACATTAAAAAAAATAACTGGTATATACCATAGTAGTACAGAAAACTGGTGCAAATACATATGTAGAAAAGTATAGATTACTCATCCCTCTGAGTAAATCTGGTGGGTTACATCGAGAACTATAACAACCTTTTCCTTCTGCAATCTGAGTGCAACACCAGTCTAACCCTAACTTTCACATACCTCAAAAGGTATATCTTTATCTTATATGTTGTTGGTATCAGCTTCCTAGTAATGCATTCAGTCAGGCATAACAACCTTGCTGAAAAACATCTATTTGCAGAAAACAATCTGCAGACTGATACACAAAATCATCAGCAAATATGTACATTAAAATGTTTCTCCATTTTATCAAGGGGCAGTCTGTTCTATTAAAACACACCCCACATCATCATACCACAAGCATCAGCCTGCAATGGTGACACACAGCGTGATAGATGCATGAAGTCATGCGGTTTTCTCCACAGCCCAGTCATTTCACCGGCACGAAATTCATTGGATCAGGCAGTGTTTTCATTCTTTAGCCCAATACCCGTTTCTTGAGTCTTTTTTCTTTAAAAAAAAAAGTGTAACTTTGAAAGACTGACGACTATACACAGTTGGTAATGTACAAGGTTACATGCAATTTTAATTAGCTTCTAAGTTAGCTTTGCGATAGCCTTGCATTCTTTATCTACGCCATTAGTCGCCTTTTACATGACACATAAAGGCAATAAAATAGCTCATGCATGAATCGTTTTTTTCCAAGGAATATTACCATCCAGATACCGCTTTACTTTCACACATTCTGTCTTGTTCATCCACACCCACCGCTGCACGTAAAACCTCAAAAATAGTCGCACATTCGCAGTTTTGTTGACTAACGCATCGCTGTATTTACTGTCGCACGCTACCCTGCTATTGTAGGTCCGTGCGCAAAAAGCAGTTGGACGTTGGGGGATGGTAGATACTGTACAAACAATAATGTAATTGGCGTGATGGATTATTCAAACCAACATTCAGAGCTCCTATTGGCCAGTCGTTTCGCTCGCGAGGGTCCTCGCGCACAGGCTTGCCGAGGGGTTTATTGTGTGGAGAAGAAAATTGCCTCAGACCTCGCTAATTCTAGACGAAGGCAGCGCTCAACTTGACGGTGAAAATGGTACATTTATATTCTGTCGTGTTTGTTCTTGTTTGCGCCGTTATCAGTCGGAGGACGTGTTAAGAAAGGAAACAAATGAGAACGAATTGAAACTACCGAGAGGGTGAACTTGCGCTGACTGAATATACTGGCAGCTATGTTGGCGAAATAACTCGCTAGCCAATTTAGCTAGTTAGCTGCCGCCTTGCTAAGGATTTTCCGTAACTATGCAAATTAATTCAATAATATTTTCAGTATGGACTGTGATATTTTTTTAATTCCAATCTTTGGTGGCTGGCTCGTCCATGGGATCCGGTTTGTCTTTTTAACCACTCTTTTTGGATTCTAACTTTCGTTGTTAATAGACAATTAATAAGATTAATTTTCTTTTATTCCATGAATATAGCCAAATTAATTGCATTATTTTCAGAATATGTATTTTTTTCTTGGATTAGTTTGAAGAGTTTTTAAATCATTTAGTAGGTCCTGCGACCGAGAGGGCTGTGTTGGCGGGAAAGTGATTGTCATTATTCCTATGGAAGTGCTTTACGCAATGTTTACAAGTTGGCTTTTATTTTGAGTTGGAATTTCAAAAAGTTTTTGTTTTAGAATTAGAGTACTGTCTGTTGAAATGTAAGCGCATATTTTTAAGACTTGCATAATCTGACGAGAAGAAACCGGTAGTTTTTGCTGGTGATTCCCGAATAACTAACGGTCTGTTTTCCCACTCGAATGCACCCGGTCTGTTAGATATTTCCCTAAGGTAGTAATACTATTATATTGTGTTAAAGTATTGATTTTATGTAGCACGATTGAATGTGGGTTTTTCAAATACTTTGTTGAATATGTGATGTTAATCCCTTATTCTCTGTAGTGGCGTTGACAGATGATCAGGTTGGTTTTATGGCAGACGTATTAGTCGAGCGTAAGAGAGCTTCTCTGTGCTGCACCCAACTTTATATTATTCTGTGCAAAAGTAAAACTTTATCCTGCGAGCAAACCAGCAGCATCGATTTGAAGTAGAACTGACTGCACGATGTCTTTATTAAAGCGAATTTTCCAACACTTCCTGGATTATATGCTGTATTTACAGTTATATGTGTACGTTGCTTAGACAAAGTAGCAGGGTGCCTTCTGGTGTGGTTCCTTTTAAATTAAGCATTACACTCAGCTTCTCCCACAGTACTGTACCATCTGATATCTGCCATCTTTCATACTTGCAGTTGGTGATCTCAAAATCTTGGTGATGTTCAAGTTCATCTTGAACTCGCAAAATCGTTTCATCCTTCACTACTTGATGCTTTATGTGGTGGTCAAATATAGTATATACAAAGTGGCGAAAGATGATTATCTTTTTTTTTTCTTTTTTGCTGGAAAAACTCTTAGAATTAGTGTTATAAGTATTGGACTGCATTGTGAAATTGATATTCCTGGGGTTTTATTTAATTCATGCTTAACGTGCTTTTGGTTTAAACCCACATGTGGTGGATGTTTTTCATATAAAAATTCCTCATGAATACACATTTGAAATATGAAATACTTTCCTCTATTTCAATTTTCCAGATTCTCAAGTTCTCTGAGTTTAGTCACTAAATTTATTTGGGGTTATGTTTCATTTATGCCTTTATGCTGTTGATGTAGTTACAGTCTCAGACTCATTTTAAAAGCATGATATCTTCTTGAGAATGTCATCTTTGTGCGAATTGAAAACCTTGTCTAATGTGTAAAATTAGTCTCAGTATTTTTATTTGTTCTCCATATCGCAGCAAAGAAGCTGTGATACATCTAGGTGGGTATTATGGAAGACTTTTACAAACTTATTCAAACGCTGCTGTTTTTCTCCCTCTCCTAAGGCAGGAGGAAAGGCTGGAAAGGACAGTGGCAAAGCCAAGGCAAAAGCAGTATCCCGCTCACAAAGGGCAGGACTACAGGTCAGTTTGTCATATTTTAGTGGTAACTGTACTGTGCTTTTATGCATGGTCTAGAATGAATGACTAAAAGGATTCCTTGATTCCTTATGAAGCATTTTGTAAGGCAGCGGACTGATTCTATGCTTTACTTGCTGTCAGTTCCCAGTGGGTCGTATTCACAGACACTTGAAGACCCGCACAACAAGTCATGGGCGTGTTGGAGCCACGGCTGCAGTCTACAGTGCTGCCATCTTGGAGTACCTCACTGCTGAGGTGACCTTGCTGTCTGGCTGCTGTTTTAGCTAAACATCAAGCTAATTCTTGCTCCTGTCCCAGAATACACTTATAAAATGTATCGGTTTAAAGTAGAATGTTAAAGTAATTTCTTTTTTTGTGTGTGTTGCCGTGTGCCCATGTGGTTTCCAGCTTTCCTGAAGTTGCTAGGATGGAAACAATCTGGTGTGATTGTTAAAGACAAACTTCAGGGCAACGTTTAAACCGTTCCACTGCTGTGGTAGAGATTAGGAAATAATAACATAACAAATACCTTTTTGGGCCCATAATAGTGCCTTTTTGCAGCTGAAGCTCATCCTTTGGGTTTTTTCTCATTTTGGTGTCAGCATCAGTCAACTGGATATGTCTTATGGTAGAATGCAGGGTCCTGGATGAATCTGTCAGTTAAGGCATTTCTGTTTATGCATCAGTTCATACCCAGGATTAGATTTGGAAGTTCAGGGCTGGAGCCCCCTAGTGGTGATATTCTCAAAAGGGTCCAGCTGCAAACCTCACCTCTGAGTAAACCACCTCTGTCAGTAAATCTTGTCTGAGGGTAAAGAAATGATGTAAATGACACGCACGGAAGACGAAGAGATGTTGAATTGTTTTGGCATCTTCATTTTGGAGTTAAAATGGGTTTATGTTTAAGGCCTGTATTAGTGCAGCTTTTATGAATACAGTGTTAAAGTGAACAAAGCACTAGGGGGGATATCCACAGTTTTATTAAGAGACGCATTTTAAATCCCCACGGACCAATGTATGTCCAATGATATTGGTCTTCTGGTTTACATTTTATCCGTCACTGTCTAATAAGTTTTCTTTGCATTTATCTATGCATAATTTAGCGTGAATAAGAAAATAATCCCTTTGTTTCCATTGTCTAAGATAAATGTATTTATAGAGTATTCGTGTTTTGAAATGTTTTAATATGATTGCTGATTGCGATGACAGTTTTTTTTTTTTGTCTTGCATTCATATAGATGTACAACTCTGTTTGGAAGGCAGGATCTCTGCCAGAACTGAAACTTTGAGACCCGTTGCAAAAATATCCATTGCCCCCTTTTTCCACCAACACTATTCAAACCTGCACCTCTGTTCAGAGTGTTAGTGATGAAGCATGTGCAGTTAGTGACAATTAATAGAAATAATGATGCTGACACCAAGAATATTATAATTTACCCATTTATACACGTTTTAATAATTAATAAATATTAAACCTTTCACCAGTATACCTACAGCAGGTGGTACAATTGCCTTTAGAAGAAATGCTTACAATATGCTTGCATGTTAAGTACTACATGTTAAAACATCTATCTGTTAAAAAGATCCATCCATAGATTTAATTTAACAGGGCTATTTTCCATACGTTTCGTACACTGATTTTTTTAAGTCATGTTTAGTAAACATTTTTACATTTTTGTATTTTAAAAAGACCATAACTGACAAAAAATGTCTTTAAGCAAGATTTTTTTTTTACAGTGTGCATAGAAGTTGATTAATGAAGTCTTTCACTGATAAAATTTTTCTTTTTCTCGACGAGCAGTGACATACATAACGTTAGCTGGGAGAGGATTCTTAAAACATCATAGGCAGTGGTATTTAAGTCCTTAGTCTTAGGGGACACCTTTACATTAGAATGCAAAGTCCATGATTCCATGAGATTTACTGACAGGACACTTACTCACAGGTGAGGTCTGCAGCCAGATCCTTTTTGATATTCTGCTGAGGGGGAGGAAAGAACAATTCTTTTATTGTCATGTGTGCGAGTACCATGTACAATGAAATGCTTGCTTGCATGTGCTCCTGCAGATAGTGAACAGTTATTTTAAGTTATTTTAAGAACTAAACAGTTATTGCTGCCTCAAGTATTTGTCATATGGGCTGGTGTTGATCTCTCGGGTTTCTGAAATTACTTGTAAGGGGTTGTG
>JAODJW010000117.1:30255211-30276082 GCA_026777045.1 Hyperopisus bebe | reverse complement strand
TATTGCTGCCTCAAGTATTTGTCATATGGGCTGGTGTTGATCTCTCGGGTTTCTGAAATTACTTGTAAGGGGTTGTGTCAAATTTACCATCTGGGGCCTGCTTGTAGTGGCTCTGAGGCAGGTGGCGGTGTTGTGGTTCACAGTATTGCAGGTGACCTGTTTCCTGGCAGGCATTGAGTCATTGTAGGCAGGCAGGCAGACTTCATAAAGAGGAGGAAATTGATAGATTAGTGTGAAGATCAAATGCATTTTTAATGGAGCAGTTTCAGTGACTGATGTGTTGAAGAAACTGCAGCGTTAAAGATTATACGATTGATGAAAGAACTGCATTCCAGGTTCTTATTTGAATGGTGATGGCATCCCTTTAGTGATGAAGCCCTAACTGCCCTGTTGCTCTCCTGGTCAGCAGCTTACGGTTTGTGCTCATACAGGTTTTGGAGTTGGCTGGGAATGCCTCCAAGGACCTCAAGGTGAAGCGTATTACTCCCCGTCACTTGCAGTTGGCCATCCGTGGGGATGAGGAGTTGGACTCTCTCATCAAGGCCACCATTGCTGGCGGAGGTGGGTTTGCCAATAGGCAGGCTTATAGTGTGATTCATCTGGCTTGTCAAGAAGAAGATAAATGTCGGCGCTTTGGCCCCATGCCCCCATTCTCATGGTTTTCTTTCCCTGCAGGTGTGATTCCACACATCCATAAGTCATTGATTGGGAAGAAGGGTCAGCAGAAAACAGCATAGAAAGGAGTGAGCGCCTGAGTTTGTCTGGCCCTCGTTACAGCTGGGACATGGCAGGTGGCGAGAAGAGGCCAGACTGGGAGTTCAGATGCTTTCGCTTTCTATTTTTATTTTATTATTATTTTTTGTAATTGTAGTAAAAGGTGAAAGTGTTAGATTTTAAGTTGTATTATTTCGGAGAGAGGAAAAAAAATGCCAAAAAGGAGAATTTGTATGTTTTAGTTTGTTTGACAGGAGGTGAAAAATTGATTGGCCTAAAACTTCAAAAATGTTTTATACTGAAATTAAATTCTTAAACCATGTTTTACAAAACAGTATTTCTGGGTTGTTTTCTTATTGATCTGCATCATAGGATGAATGCCGCCTCAGTCAGTAGCACTGTAGCGTCAAATCCTGCCACTGATTTGGTGTACATGGGGTGTACATTTCCTTCTGCAGTGCCAGAGCATGCAGTTTGGTGAAATGGTGACGCTAAATTTTCCAAAGCGTGTGTGTCCTGAGATCTAGGGAGGCCACTGTCACTTCTGGGATGTGCTTCAGCTCAGCTAAACCCTGGATCAGCTGTTACGGGTGGTTTGTATTATAGAAAACTGTAAAATATAACCAGCTGTTTCAGAAACAGAGCTGCTTGTACCTTCTAATTGCAGAGGCATTACTTTTATATTTGTGCTGTGTTAAGAGGCGAAGAAGTGGAATGTGCAGGTGGTGGATTTCTGCAACTTTTCCACCCCGGGAATGAATATAGATAAACTGCTGCAGAATCAAAATGTTGGCCTCTATCACGTGTGGCTGCATGAGGTGCAATCTCCCTTGTCCTAAGGTTGCAAGCACTTTAAGGAAATTGGTAAGTTCCTTTGAAATGTGTTGACAAAATATCACCTTGGTTAACCATAAGTATGCAGTGTGGGTAAGGATAAAGTGGTCCGAGGTGAGTAATTTGGTTATCAGCTAAAACATAATGCAATTGATCTGAATTGATTAGGCAATTCTTCGGTGGGGGGTATTGGTTGGGCATAGCAGTGGTTAATACCATGTAAATAGTCATTTCCTTCTGCTATCTTAGAAATTGTTTTTATGATGATAATGAACCGAAAGTCACCAATGCAGATATTTCAGCAAGAAATGTGTAACCCGCCTCATTAGTTTACTGCCTGTCCTAGTGCTATCAGATTCTGTGGGTGTTGCTAGATGTGATCTTGCTGAGAGCAAATGTTCTCCCATCTGCGTTGCTTCTACTGGGCAGAACTGCAGTGCTGGGCTTCGGTTCATTTGCAAAGGTGCGCGTTTGACGAGTTGCGCATACCGCACGTAATCAATGGCATGAGAAAACTTTACTACAGATTTTTTTTTTCATATAATTTTTATTCCAAACAATGATGCGTGGAATCTCCGTTGTAATGCAAGCACTGAGTGACTGAGAATTATCCCACAAGTTACCGGCCCCACATCATTTGTCGGACTTATCAGCGAACGTACTCCATCACATGTCATATTTAGCTGAACCAGCTTGCAGTCACGGTTTAGGAATGTGCAATAAATATATTTAGTATTTACTGGTATACGTCAGGATTTTTATTCATTCAAGGTCATGTATTCTGTAGTCTTCATTAAGGACTTACGGAGAATTTGGTTAATGTTCTTTCGCGTTTAATGAAATAAAGAAGCTCGATTTTGCGCAAAAGGGGCTGCACCATACAGGTTATACTGGTCAACTTTAAAAAACCAATATAGCTAGAAAGGCAAGAGAAGAGTAGCTGTAATAAATTAATGTTTCTGGGGTTGATGTCAGTCACGTTAAACTTGACAATATAAAAATCTTTTCGTTTAATTTTAGTTTGTATAGCTGGTCAGGAAGAGAGTGCCTGCCGAATTCCGGTTAAATGCATTCCTCCCGATATAAATCGATATCGGATTTAAACACATCTATTCAATGGGTCATATAAATGTCGACTTTCGTTTTAATGTCATATTTCGAGGGTAATCTCTATCTTTCAGATTATCTAAATGTAAATTAATCGGAATACTTTCTTATAAGGCCGCCATTTTGTAAGGAATGCGGCGTCAAGCGTTTTCGCATCTTTTTCCCACTGAAACAAAGGCCGATTATAATGCCTCCTGAAAGTCCGTTATTTCGTAACCAAATACTTCCTAATTACACGTTTTATCAGCATTTCAAGAGTTAGCAAATATCCCAGTAAAAAAAAGCAATCAAGTTACTATAATATAATGTTCAATTCGGAACAAGCCAGGATCTGACAGGTAGCCAATATTAACGCAATGAATGCACTTCTCGCTCACCCGGATATTGATTTCTCGTCGTTTCTAATACTATCAGTATTCTGTATGCTTGATATATTCAGTAAAGTTGCTAGTGCGATGTGTTTCATTTTGCGCACCTCTTTACTAAAAAACGAACGTGGTGTAATTAAGATAACAAATTTGCGTTTATTCCGATCGATACATTTTCATGTGAACATGAAAAAAGTCCAGGCGGCTAGAAAAACAGGGTAACCAGCTGTCATGCAACTGGCGTGACACACGCTTTCTTACTCACGCTCACGAAATCTTACGGCAAATCTATAATATTCCATTATAAATGTCAAATTAGCTACATCAAAAGTGCCGGGGTAGGTTGCAAACCTTACAGTCTGTTTACAAGGTAATAAAACATACATGTTCATGCGTGTGCAGACTTGCGAAAAAGTTTTCCGAATGAGGAGAAAATGTCTTTATCGTATCTGTATATGATTCAAAAGGTATATTAGATCAATACTTTACATTTTTTTGTCTTCTGAATCTGTAAAATACTGAAAATGTCTAATCAGTTTAAACAGACTAATAAGAACAGTATAATAAAGCAAAATCTTGGCCACTGAACATTTTAAACATGACATCTTTTTATATTCTTTCGCCAAACGAATTTGCAAATAACTTGTGTAAATTGTCTAAGCAATTTCCCTATGGGTTCAATGACGTTTTTTTTCTGATTCTGTTTTTAATTACAGAACAAAAAATAGTGTTATACCAACCAACGCTAAAACGTACGTGCCAACCGGCCTCTGCTGCTTTCTGTCTGCGCTTCCGGACAGCATTCTGGCATGACTGATCACAGGCTTTCAAATCGTAGCACGAAATACAGTATAGCTAATCCGCGTCTATATTTGGTACAATTGGTTTATTTTCAGTACGTCACCCAGATATGTATAAAAATCAGGCATTTTTCCATTAGGACGATTCATTTGTTATTTTGATAAAATCACAAAACTGATCGCCACCTTCGCAGCGTGCAGCCTTTTTAGTCCATATGGACAAATCTTATAATGTAGGATTTTTGCAAAAGTTTCCTCTACATGTTTGGAAATTATTGCTGTGCCAACCAACCGCAGTCTCCTCTAAGTACCTCAGCATGTCTAAATTTAATGCTGCATTTCCCATAATCCTTTAAAGTTTCTGAGGTTGCATCCCACATTTCTCTGATAACGATTGTTTTAACTCCTATTATAATGTCCTGTGATTCTAACACATATTTGATTATCCGTGTTGGAGTAGCGCGTAACGCTACACGTCGGTGTATTTAAAATGGTGATAAAATCCATACTTTAAGGGGGGGGGGGGGCTTCATAGACCAGCTGCAGAAGCTCTGCAGAATGTTATCGAAATTTAGTAATTCAGGGGGGCCCTTATATTATGTGGTCACACATTAATGGTGGGGGTCTGTGGGTCTCATTTGTCTTCATAAGGGGATCCCAGGGATAAGAGAGGTAGAAAGCTTTAATGTACATGATGCTTCTAGTTAATATTACAGTAAGCAGGTAAAATAATGAATGAATTGTAATTTGCAGGAGAGGACTGACAGTTTCAAATGTATGTAATGTATGCAATGTATGCAAGTATAATTAGCAATGGAAGATTTAAAGGATATGACACATTAAACAGGATGTCCAGTTAGACGAGCGAATTGACGTTTTCCACACTGATTTGGCATCCCGTCCAGGAATGTTCCTCTTTCCCAGCAAACCAGTCCAGGGTGAGTGCTTGGAAGACGGGTAGCCATTTAACTGGCCGATTAAATGTGATGCAGTGCAGTTTTATTTTAATTTTGGTATACGGTACTTAAAAGGCAGTAAAATTTCCTAGAGGGAAAAAAACACTGTGTACGATGTTGCTTCACGCTGCCATTATAACCTCCTCTATGGTTTCACAAAATATGTCAGGAATCAAATGAAAAATGTATAGTTTTTATTGTAAGCAAATGTTTACCTCTGTGCTTAGGGACACTGAATAACTATGTACACTTAGCATTTAAATAACAAATACAACATTACAACAAAAATAAATGTAAGAGAGAGAATTACGTGCTGAACAGTAATACTCAATTCTGTTTTTAAATAGGCTGATTGTCCATTGCACACGTGGAAATTCCTAACATAAGGAATATCAGAACGAAACCACAGTGCTGTACTGCACTGGAAAATATACTCGGATCACATCTATTACTAATACATCAATAGATCTCTTTTTATAACATTACTTTACAGATAAAATGTATTGATACAGGCCCCAGACATTGAGGCTTTTATCACAAAACCAGATTTCTTGCTTGACTGGATTATCGGTCAGATTTAAGGTAGTCTGGGCTAATTGTAAACTAACAAAATTAAGGTCTATTTAACCTGGTATACCTTAAATCCAACAAGTCATCTAGATAAGCAAGAAATCCAATTTCTTGATACAGGCCCCCAGAGTCTCACACAGCCACAACCCAGTGTTTTTAGTAATGAGGAGGGTATGGCTGGTAAGGCATGAGTGGGGGTCCTCCAGGGGGTGGTACCAGGCAGGGTAAACCACTGAACTGGTAGAGAGAGTCAACAGGCAAAGCCGGGATGGCGCCCACTGCAGGAGATGAGGTGTAGTGCAGGCCAGATGGAGGTAGGTAAGAGGCTGTGGTTTCCTGGACAGGATAGTAGTTGGGATATGGAGACGACCTGAAAGCTTGCAGTTCGGGGTAGTGCATCAGCTGGGAAGCAACTTTCGCTTGGCAGGCTTGGGCCAGGGCATCCTGAAGGGTCCGTTTCAGTTTCATTCGCCGGTTTTGGAACCAGTTCCTTATCTAGAGTCCAGATAACAGTAAGGTTAGAGGTACAGTTAAATCAATAAGTTAAATGTCTGATACGTTTTACACCTTTTGCCATTTTAACAGCATTTAACCATTAAAGATAGCATTATGGGCATTGTCCTATGGGCATTATGTAGTATTATACTATTATGCATGTAGTCCTTAACCACAAATAAAGTCTTAGCTACATACTGATCTCATCTTGGTTAATCACTACTGATTCGTGACACATTTTATCTCAAGCAGTTATTGTATTTGTCCCTGTACCTGTTAATTCTGGAAACTTTTGTAAACTACTGAAGGAACAAGTCATCAATAACATCAATCACACAAGCTAAATACATCAACGTTAAATGTTGACCTCATATTCGTTCATCATCAATGAATCATGACGCATTTAGTAACGGAGTTGTCACTAAATATTTGTGCTCCCTGATGTAAAGCGTTAACGTCTTTTTCCCCGTTTTTACTAGTCTGTGAGATGGCTGCACGTCGGCATTGCCTGCGAGGGCTTTTCTGCGCAGAGAGCAGACGGACCTGTTTGTCGGAGAGCCGCAGTCTCTGACACAGCTCTGCCTTGTCGTGGCTGCCAAGGTATGCGTTTTTTTTGAAAGCTTTTTCCAGGCGGTTGATCTGCTCCGCGGTGAAAGCTGTACGCGGCCGGCGGCTGGCGGCGGGGGAGTCGGCCGCCACGTTCTCAGCCACGGCCCGCGAGGGGGAGCCCCCGCCCTCGCTCTCATACCCTGACGTCTCCTCCTCGTCTGCGCTGCTGCTGAAGCCTACCTCTGCTGTTTAGATGGAGGGGCACAGAGAATCAATTACAAACTTTTGTTGAGATCGCAAAATACTGCTGCCACAACACTGAGGACTGTTAAGCTTACATGCTGATAGGAACAGCCTTAATAAACATGTAATAACCATGTAATAACCATGTCTATATGTCCCACTTTAAGTATAGCCTGAGATCAAAGCCGACACTGATGTGAATTAGGGCAGATGGAAAGTTGTTCATTAGGCAGCTGGATGGTGCTGAGTGAAGGTATCTGCTTACCCTGGGTGTTGTGGGGTGCACTCTGGGCACTGGAGCTGGGGCCCAGGCCTTGGGCACTGGGAGAGCCGTGGGCTGTCTGTCTGCCATCTGCACCGACCTCCCTCTGGCTGCAGTAGAAGCCAGGAAGGCTCTCTGGCGCGGTACTGGAGCTGCACAGGTCTGCCTGGGCACTGGAAGGCCACGGTCCAGCCGAGGTCCTCGTAGTCTGGCTGGCTGTATCACGGCTGCTCTGGGACAACCATTCGATGGAGAAGGGGCCCTTCATGGCCTCGTTATGGTTCCCAAATCCAAAAGAATCGCAAGTAACCTGGATCTGACAGCAACAGATTCTGCTGCAGCCCACTTTCACAGAAGCTACCCCGTTTCCCAGCCGCTGGAGGTGAGAGGAGTGCGCAGGTCCCAAAGAAAGTGTGCCTTGCTTTGTCCTCCTGTGTGGCTCGAGCTGGAGATGTGCCTGTGGAAATGATGTCACTCACCTCTGGAGCTGGACTCTGCTATTTATGAAGGGGATCCCTTCTTCATTTGTGATTCACTTGAGCAGGGATCAAAGGCAGCCCCCACCCCCTGCCACTCCCACCCCCCAGTTTTCACAAGTGTGGTAATTAAGACGTCTCATTCGACTCTGAATGAGCCTATTAATTCCTGGCTCCAGTGAGTCTGGGACATCTCCCACTCTTCACTCCTATCCCACCTCACTACAGTCTCTTATCTGCAGCACGTGTGTGTGTGTGTGTGTGTGAGAGAGAGAGAGCGTGTCGTCACCTGCGTGTGCATGGGGAGACAAGCAACTTTAGTCTGTACTGTCTCATGGTTGCATCACCCTGCCCTCCATCGAGCCCCCCCCAAGCGTTCTTGGATGAGATGGGGGGGTTTACAAATCACAATAATTCCTGGAACGCTACTACGGTTTTTATGACTCACAAAGAAGGACAAGCAACATGCAATTTAATTCATTCTTGATGACCATGCTTTGTACAGCATGGCTTCATTCACATGTAGTGTAACAGACATTAGTCCTTGTTAACAAACCTTACATGTATAATAGTAAGAAAATTGTACACCTGGCCCTTGGCGAATAATAAAGATTCTGATCAGCATCCTAGTTTAAAATCCAAGTTTAGTAATCTGTCAAGGAGCGGTAAGAAACTTTTTTCAACGTGCCTGTGTACTTTCTAAATTTTAAATGATCGTTTACTAAGTAAGTTTAGCTTTGCCATAGATCTGTAGATTCCACTGTTTCTTATGCTGTTTAACTTTGAGACGGTGGATAGAGAACGTGGCGGCCGACTCCCCCGCCGCCAGCCGCCGGCCGCGTACAGCGCCAATACATCTGAATTGTTGGTTAGGAGGGGAATTAATGTTGATTGATTTATCATAATGCAATTGATCCTGAGATTGGTGGTCTGTACAGAGGATTAAAGGCTAAAACGGTTTATTGCGCTTTTTATCGACGAACTCCTGATCGAACTGACATATTCAGTTTCTTTTTTATTACTAAAAATTCGGGGGACTCGTCAAACTACCGAGGAAAACGGTACACAGTTAAAGGAACTTAAAGGGCATTTATGGGGGGGATGAAATTAATAACGAGGCGATTTTCGCTTTAGCGTCCCATAAAAGTACACGAGGCTGCGGCGCTCCTGGTCCGGCCGGCAGGTATCAAAGCCCGGCGCCCCTTTGATGTCGCAGGTAGCGCTTAATGACCTATTAGCCGGACACGGCGGCCCATCGGACCCGGAGACGGCAGTCTGGCGAACTACAGCGCGACCGAGACGCCCCCCCCGTCAGATAACAGCCCCGTCCCGTCTCCATTCACGAGCCGAAGGGCACTAATTATCTTATCAATTGGCTAATTTGTGATCGAGCCGATTAAAGCCGTTCACAGTAGATTATACCAGATAACCACCGAAAGAAAACTGATAGGGTGCTTTACTAGTATGCCGACTGAAAAGGACGCGATTGTTCGACGCGTTATCGCCTCGAAACACTAACCATCGACTTGATCTGCCAAGTCTCATGTCAGCGCCGAAAATCAGTCAGGAATGGGGGCTGATGATTGTAAGTTAACTTAAAAGGCGCCTGGACGAAGAGGCTGACGTGTCTGGGGTCCGTAGGGTTTTAAGTTTATTATACTTTAACTAGCAGCTTTTTCGTTTGTTTCCGAAGCTTTTCTTAAATATGAAACTATAAAACACTCCAATTTCCACCCTATAAACCTTCCGACCTTAAGTTATTCCACACTAGCTACCTATATTAGTTTCTTTTAATTGTGGTCCATATAATTAAAAATTTAGCAAAAGGCACGTTATGCAGCCCTATCTGAATAGCTTACAAAATTTAAGCGTTAAAAACGTCACACTTAGATGATTCCAGTCGGTCCCACTTCAAACTTTAATTGATATCACTTTAAACGGTAAAAGGTTTTACACTTTTAATTCACTCCACGTATAGAGGCATCCCTGGTCTGTCACCATTACAGTATTTGGATTTGTTATCTAATTTTTGCTTTCGGCAGAGCCATAAATATGTTTTTGTCACATTTGTGATAATGCTGGAGTACGTTCAACATTTTTATATCTGCACATCAAGGAAGTAATTATTATGATCTATTATGCATGCATTTGATAAGCTAATCAATGACCAAATGAAAAGTCCCATTCAAGTACAGATCTGGGTTTTGATGCTATTTATGGAGGTCAATGGACCTTTATTAAATCAAACTCGTTCTTTTTTTTTGTCTCCCAGTTGTCAGTGTCTCTGATTTTCACCGTCTCCCCTATTGACACCCTAAATAAAGGCCATGTGCCTTTCCTGCACATCTCTGTGTAAATAGCGGAGACGTTACGCTCTGTGTGTGTGTGAAGGTGTGGTCTGCAGGCGACGGCACCCTGCCCACGCCCCCACGTCATCCAGGGCCTGATATGTCAGTGATAATGTAGGCTGGGGGGGCTTTGAAGCGGCAGAGACGGGAGCTCGTTTTTTATGGGCTACAGACGGGAGGAGCATCAGACGGCTTCCCCCACCCCGGTACCACCAGTGGCTGCCATCAAAGAGCTGGCCTTCGACATGGGATCTGATTGTCCCTGGGATTGCTCCGAAGTTTATTTCCTGCAGCCTTTATTGCGATCTGCGGTGCTTCCCTCCCTGCAGGAGGCTGATGGGTCCCAGCCGTCTCCCAGCAGACTGAGGACACACGCAGCCGGTCGCTTGTATAGAGACTCCTTATTCTTGAGTTACTCCTGAAAAGTATCACTGGAAATCACTGTTTATACTAAATCAAATCCAGTGCCTAGACTTAATGTCCAATTCCCTGTGTTGCCGACTGGCCAAAAACAGACTTTATGAGGATGTGTAGATGTCCAACCCAATGTCATGTGACTTCATGATGGTATAAGGGTGTTTACTATAATATGGGAGTTATACAAACTGTTCATTTTCAGTACCTTGACCTTTTCCTTAATTTCTGGTTAATTTTACAACTGGGTCTAAAGGATAAAGTAAAAGGGCAAAGTTACAGTAAATCAAGCATTCTGGTTAAATTTATGTGTTTTTAAAGTGTTTCAATTTAGCTTGGTCTGTCTGACCCTCATACAATCAATGACTTTCTGGCTCAGTCAAACCCCCAAACCTCTCAACAATTACCTACAAGATTCAGCTTGAACATTTAGATTTTGAATGTAATAATAAGTGGGGGTGCATTGCCCTGTGGGAGTCCTGTTGCGATTCACAGCCCCTGTTCCTCGAGTGCAGCAATGCAGTCAACCCCCATCAGCGCATGAACTTCGGTCTGAAATGCCGAATCAGTTCAGGTATCGCGTTCCTCGTGCCGGTTAGGCCTTTTCAGCAGAGCTGCAGTGTCCGGAATAGAGCGACGACAGCTCAGGACTCACCCCCAGGCCGCCGTGAGGCAGACACTGGCCTTTCATGCTAATGGCCCCCGGGGGGGGTGGCTTTGATGGGCCTCCGCTGCCTCCTTTCATCTCTAATAGGGCCGTTTGCTTCCCCGTAATGGACGCAAGTACCCTGTCCCCTTCTGCCGGCCCTCGGGGATGAACAGAAGCACAAGGATCGTCCTCCAGAGAGGAGAGCAGGACTCCATTATCACAGTCCAATCATCTACTACAATTATTACTATGTACATACATACACTTACATAATTACATGTATAATTATCATCATTACTGCTACTGTTAAAATTAATTACCATATAATTAGCGCATTACCCAATTGCCAATCTAGGGTTTGCTATTCTTCTATACATACCTTTGCTAATTGTTGTATGTTTTTTGTAATGTCTTCTAAAAACACCGCCAAGACAAATTCCTTGTATGAAAATGTACTGGACTAATAAAAAGGATTCTGATTCTATCCATGTTCCAATTGGGGGGGGTACCCTGGATGGGATGCCTGTTATTATTAGTGTAATATTATCATGCAGGATGGCAAAATGACAGTGACTATGAGAATAAGATGCAGGGCAAGAAACCCCAGACGTGCATGAAAAACAATTAAAGTAAAGTGGGCTACATCGATTCAATTAATTAATTACATCCTGCAAAGACATTACCCATAATTCTGTGTCGTCACTGGCTGGTCAGCTATAGGCCAGTTTGATCCCTATTGCCGGTCCTGTGTTATTTCTCAGCTTTTCCCAGCCCCCATTTAATTATCTGCCAGCCAGTTAACCACTAAAAAAATGTCCATGGCAAATACAGTGATGAATGCATGTGATTCTTTCAGCAACATCAAGCCTCTTCTTTTAGGGGCAGATTTGCACAGTGTGCACCATGACAGCACGCGCCGTGTCACTACGTTGGCTTTGATTAGGTTAAAAGGAGAGATGGGGGGGCTGCTGGCCATTGACCCCCCCCCCTCCCAAACTACAATGACGATGTTTAGCAGAGCCTTATCTATCTTCTGTTCTGTGCTCTTCAACAGTATTGATTACAATCAGATGCCATCAAAGCAGTGGGGGGTGGTGGAACCAGTCTAGTCTGAACAGCGGAGCCTAGTATCAGATTGGGGTGGACTAGTAAATAGAGGGTGGGTTGGTCAGTACTGGATCACCCTAGCCAAGTCACCTCCTGAGCCTGCCTTCCTGGAGACGTCTCAGGTAGTCTGAGATGGGTTTACTGGATGTACTGATATGGCTTCAGTGTTACCCCAAAATTGTGGATTTTTTATCTGGCGGGAGAATATCAAAACTGATGTGATATGGAATGCATATTACAAAAGGATGGATATATATACACACCCACACACACACACAGAAACAAATATCTGAATGATTAATGTTGTATGTAGGGTGACCAGATAATCCATGTCAGGAGGAACACTGAGCTACTTCAGGTTTTACAAATTACTTTGAAACTGAAAGGCTCCAGTCCTCAGCCAATTAGTTCAGCTCTTCTTGTGCTTTGACTGGTTTGTTTCCTTGATTGAAAGACTCATCCGGCTGTTTTACATTAACATTAGTGACACATGCATGATTATAGGAGACTGGCCAATCAGCACACAGCAAGGACTGAGTGCTAAATTGAAATTAAGGACCTTTTAATTGAAATGGTTGAAATGGTAGTTTACAAACCCTGTTATAGCTCATAGTGTCCCTCCTGACATGGATTAGCTGGTTACCCAAATTGTTTCTGCTGCATCATTTTCCGTATTATGTATTTTATTATCTGTGAATAATCCTGGCCCCTCTGTTACCACCAGCCTGTGAAGCTCTGAGTTATCTAGTAAGGTGGGCCTGTGGCTTTGGCTCTGTGGGCCACTGTGTTCATGATTTGCTAATGGGGACGCTGCTGGAGAAAGGTTCTGTTAGGAAGCAGGAAGTACCTGTGTTATGAATGAGCCTCAGGTCTTCATTGACTGGGCCCCAATGCTGAGGCAGGGCAGATGTGAATTGGAAGTAACTTTCAAGAAATACATGATGTGCTATTGTGAGGAGAGTCCCGGGGCCACGAGACAGCAAAGTGGCAGGTTGTCATTGGGGGGGGGGCTGCTGAGGATATACTCCCAGGTGTGAGCACCCCCACACCCTATCTGAAAAACTTTTGTTTCACACACGAGTCACGGGAAGAAAGTGTCAAAGAGGGATTAAGCACCCCCCCCCCAAACCTACCTGCTACTCATCATGAATGCCTAATAGCAGCATCATACCTCAATATTTGAATGGTTACGCAGGCGAACTGGTGAAACTGGCCTGACCGTCAATGTGAAGGAAAGTAGCTGGACTGGACTTTTTCCTGCCATTCGAATTGCTGAGGGCCAGAGGAGGGGAGGTGTAATGGTGGGCTCTGCCCTTTGATGTCGAAACGGCTTCGAGACTTTAATTATGCTGTTAGAGAGAGGAGGCTGGGGGTGGATAAAAAAAAAGACAGTCAGTTAGTGGAAAATTACACCAAAAAAACGGGGGGATAGCAGTGGGCCGACTGGAAAGCAGACCTCAGTGCTGAAGTGATTATGGACTGGAAGTATCCAATCATAATAATATACGTAACTTTTATGTCCCTGCTTGACTCTTTTTCAGTGTCTCACATTGAAAACATAAAACATAACTTTTGTTGAATTAAAAACCTTCAGCATGGTGCAATGTCGACCTTCTCAGAAGTTCACCAACCCCCCCATAAGATATTTATATAAATCAGACATTTGTTTGTTTATTCTTTTTTTTTGGGGGGGGGGGCTTAAGAGTGTTCATTGACAAAAAGTTTGCTAAACGAAACTATTATCCGACATAATGTTTGGCAGATAACATGCAGATGAAAGCAAATCTGACAGCTGGTTACGGATCCATTTTCCACGGCCACCTAATGGGTACAGGGTTACAGTGGCGGTTACCAACATCACTGCAATTATACAATGTAAAAATGTGAAAAGCACATTATTCAAAACATTTCATCAATCTGTGGTGCAAGTTATATCCTCCTGAGACCCCACCCATTCATTTATGTCCATTGTAGTGGACATTTGGTTTTTGCATCTTTTCACTGATGTAAAGAAACATATTTAAGGACATGCTGTCAAATTAAAAATAAAAATAAATTAGAAAAAATCTAAATTGTAAGATGTCTTATTTCCTCCAAAGACAAATGTCCTAAAATTGAAGGACACTTTTTTCCTTGTGTCTCAGGAGGATAATGTAAACTGGGTTGGTCTGTAATCAGGGACACTGCTAGAGATTTTGGGTCCCAACCAAGACCAATCCAATTTGCAAATCTTGCAATCGTCATAACTACCCCCCCCCCCACACAAGGCACCCCCACCTATAGTATTATGTCAACTCATTTACTCTGCACAAATCAACAACCCATGGAACTTTGATCAAATGAAAAAGGTGGATCATGACGCAAGCTTATATCCTGAAGGTTGCTGGTTCATGTCCCGCCAAGGCCATGCTCTGGAACACGTCTGCAAGGTAGTTGCTGAATTGTTCTAATAAGACAGCAAGTTGAAAGGTGAAACAGACTTCAGGGAAGGACAGCATTACTACCATAACTAGTATATCCATCCATCCATCCATTGACCAAACCGCTTATCCGACTGGGTCGCGGGGAGTCGAGAGCCAATCCCGGATCTATGGGCACGAGACGGAACTAGTATATCTTATAAAGTAATGCAACAGACACCTGCTACACTTACAATCTCTGGTGTATAAGGTTTTAATTCCCTTTATATTAATACTTTATGCTATTATTTTATATCATTATTATTATAGACTTGCGTCCTGGTTATGTTCCAAAATCGTGGATTTAAGTCAATCTGGATGCATCTCGATTATTATAAGGGAAGAGGTCAAATATACTGTATAACATAAGATACAATATCACACGAATTTATGTAAAGCTCTACAGTGGCAGCATAATCTGTTTGTTTTGGTTCTTGTCGCATGCCCGTTGATGCCCACTGCCTCTGCTTCAGACGTCTCTCAACAAATTTTATTACGGCTCTTATGGGGCCGTGGACGTAAGTACGATCGGACGTTACTCCATAGGGTGTAAGTCAATGGAGTTCCTTCTCAGATCTTGTTTCCAATTATTACAGGCTTGCTGGTCATGGTTGATGCTTATTGTCCAATACCAGTGTCTTTGTGTGAATTTGTGAGTCAGTTTGTTATGAAGCAGTCGGCTCTCCCGTTCTGGACGTTCCGAGGATGATATGACAGAATAAGGGGTCATGTCTGACATCAGGGTAGTACGGCTGTCTCTTCAGTTATCTTTGTCTGCGAGTACAAGCTGGACTCCTCATTGCATGTCCTTGTATACAATTGCACATGTCAGCTGGCTGGCCTCAGCATTCTTAAATAATTCTAGAACTGCTGCACTTTGTGCTGTATCATGAAGCTTACAGTGTTGTTTTGTAGTCTTGCTGGGCAACGCAGAGGCAGAAAGGGGGAAGGGACTCAAAAAACGACTAGACAGTTTCCGTCTTCAGCACTCAGACGCCATTCAGGTCCAAAGAGTAACACCGACTTGCCACAGGACGTGACCCAGACAGTTCGCCGCCTCTCTTATCCCCGAACTCGAGGCTTGCGAGGGGACCCTCTGTGTTTTATACAGACATACCCACAGCTGGTGGTCCTCGGTGCTAAGGGTCTCTGAATAGGCTCCCCCTTACTGCTTTTCATCACCGATGACTGGCAGACGATGGCAGGCAGTGCATCAGCACCAGTCGAAGGAGCGACCCACCAAACGGAAGAATGTGTGGTTGGGCTCCCTGAAGAATCGGCAGAGGGCGCGGAGTACCGCGGCAGCCAGCGGGGCGTGGGCGCGGCCCTTGGACTCATCCAGGCACCTGTCATGGCCGCCAGGGGGGCGAAGGCAGTAGAATCCCTTTGTGGCGTTGAAGTAGAAGTTGGCGGCTCCGATGCGCGCCGGCAGCCCCAGGAACCGTTCAGTCCTCCTCAGCTCAGGGAGGGGGTCACGGACGAGGGCATCGCCGTCCACCACGTGGATCTGGGCCCTGGGGAAGTGGGCCAGCCAGCGGCGCAGGTGCAGGTGGTACAGGCTCCGCTGGAGAGCCCGGTAGCCAGGGTTGACCCTGCCCTGGCGCAAAAGCAGCTCCTCCAGCGCCGGGTAGGGCTTCTTGCGTAGCTGGCGGTTGCGGAGCACCTGCGTGTAGTCCGAGACGAGCCGCTGGACCGGGTCACGGACGATGAGCAGCAGCCGCACGGCCCGGTCCATGTGCCGCACTCGTGCCGGAGCCTTCGGCGACGCAAAATAACCCGGCGTCTTCTCCACCGTCAGCTGACCCGGGAGAGAGGCGGGCATCTGAGCCCGGTACCAGCCCAGCCCGCGCTGGTAATTCTCATCCAGGTCGAAGAAGTGCACCTCTGCCGGGGCAGCTGCCACAGCCGGGTGCAGGTCCAGCATCTCCAGCAGGGCCCGGGTGCCACCCTTCCGCACGCCGATGATGATGGCCCCGGGCAGGCCCTGGGAGGCGTTAGCCGCGGGGGGGGCCACGGGAAGCAAGGTCTCCTCAAGGCACAGGCAGGTCGGCAGCAGGAGGATGAGGGACAAGAGCCACAGCGCTGGGGCCGCCCAGTGGCAGTGATGTGTAGTCTTCATCTGGAGTGCGTCACTAGACTGGAGAAGAATTTACAGACGAGGGAAAAGGAAGTTGTCATTTATATTGAACTCAGTCATTTTTTTCTCCCAGTTTTTTTACTACTAACGGTGATCTCGTGTTTACACCCTGCACACTTTTCACACCGAACTCTCTTTCAGGAGTGATGTTACTCACTGCTGTGAAACGTTAACTTTCAGGTTTGATTAAGTCATTTTATAGACATTCTTTAGCAAGACAGTGTTGAAGCACCTCCAGGAACAAGCAGAGCACTAGCTCACAAAATAGTACGTCCATATATATATATATATATATAGTGCGTCCATATGTCCATATAGCTGTATATGATGTAGTGCCAGTCAAAATAACATGAACCTCATAGATAACCGTTTGCATTTTACTGTAAAGAAAAATCCAGAGTTTCCAAAATACGCCTCTTGTGGAGAGAATCCTCCATACATGTATTTATGTACGTGCATATATGTATGTATGTATCCTGATACGGATACATTAAAAAAAGGCCTCAGTAGGGAGTTTCCATAAACTGCAGCCGGTCCGCTGTATGGTGCCATTCAGACGACCTGTTGCTGCCACCCCCCGGTGAAAGATAATACTGCAACTTAGACCTTTTGTCCAAAGTTGCCGTTAGCGTATATACGCCCTTGATTCTAAACAATATATTTTAACGTAAAAAAGTTTTCCATCATCTTCCGGACAATATTTTCACTGGATACCAGGAGTATTGTACAATTTCAAGACTGCATTCTATTGGAGAGCCATTGATGGCTTGAGGGATGAGAGAACATCTGGTCTGCAATGACCTCTCACCAGGTCAAGAGTACACTAAGCACACATAAAAACAAAGCTTCTATTTTGTAACAAAAAAATGATTTTTGAATTGTTTTAGCAGAAGGGAGAAAGGAATATATTTTTGATGATAGATGAGATTGTTTTGACTGAAAGATCTCTGAAAGGTTTCTAGAATCTCTTGGAATTAATATAGTATTGCTGTTGTCTTAATTATTTTCAGAATGCAAATAAGAATGTGAATATAATGATTCTATTTTATGCACATCATTTTTATATTTGTCTTGATTGTCCTCGCAACACCCCAAAGTAAATTCTTTGTGTGTTAAAGTATTTAGCAGTAATTTAATGACGGCAGTCATTCTGTGCCAGTGCACTCACCAGACTTTAGCTAAGGTGGTGAAGGAGCAGGAGAGAATTCATCAGATATAGGGGATGATCAGGAGGCCAGTGACTTGTACTATGAAGCGGGGTTACTGGCTTATTGGGGTAACTTGTCGGATTTAAGGTACTACAGTTTAAATGGATTTCATATTCGTTTGCTTACATTTCACTGAGACTACCTTATATCCAACAAGTTACCCCAATAAGCCAGTAACCCGGGCCCCAGTGGGCCACCACCCCAACTCTCCTGAAAGGTGCTCAGGGATCTTTTATGGTCTCTAAGGCTCATGACCTCAGTTTTATGTTTTATCCAAAGGATGGTACCATTTTTGCAGCACCATGTCCCCACCACTGCACAGGGACCCAAATGATTGGCTAATCTGTTAGCTACACCAACACCTCTTCCAGTAGCAACCCTAGTTTGCAGTTTCCAGTTTTCCTAGTCAGTCTCCCATCCAAGAAGCAGTCAGGCCCACTCTGGCTTAGTTTCAGATAGATTATCTGGTCTGAACTGCAGGTGATATGACTGCTGGCAACCCTTGTTTTCTCAGGATAAGTTTTGAAAAGGGTGTCTGATGTCCTTGTGGTCTGTGCTTCTTGGGAAAAGCTCATTCAAAATCTGCACTGGATGGAAGATGCTGGATGGATGGATGGATGGATGGATATAAGTAATACTGAGAAGATTAAACTCAGTAAACTCAGTAGCACTGGCCAGATGGAAAACTGATGTTCTGCTGTAGTGATTCATTGTTCCTGTGAGAGCATAAACAGGAAGTGGGTTTCAGGAGGGTGTGCATGTACTGGTTTGTGACTGAAATCATCACACAATTTTAAAAAGCACAAAAATGTGTGAAGCTGTTGTTCTGTGTCCTGTTCATAGTACCGGTTAAGGGTCTGGACTAATAAAGGAGAGGTTGTTGGTTGAAATCTCAGGAGAAGTTTCACTTTATCGTTCTCTGTGACTCTCAGACCAGTAATTTCATTCTACACTCCCATCTGATAAACCCCTCCCTGTGGCGAATTCCCTTCACTACAGAAAGAAGGCACCGTATGCAGATTAGATCTCGCTATAATTGAGAGCTGGAAATAAGGTGCCCTGATCCAGGTGTTTTCATCTGGCCCGGAAAGACCCCTCCATCGAACTGCCACGTCTACACTAGGAGTTGACCTTCGGTTAATCGGCGCAGCTCTGCAGTGGCGCATCCAGCTGTGCGTGAAATTAGATTCCTGGTAAACCCTGACCCACGTACAGCTGTCAGACTGGCCTCCTCTGCGCGGACAGACCAGGGTGAACCTCACCCTCCTCGCAGCGAAAGCTGCTCCGCTTCTGGGAGGATGGGACTGGATACTGAATTTTATCACATGCCGCGATTCAGAAGCATAATTGAGCTGTTGTGCATTTTGTGGCTGCTACACAAACTACCCGATACGGTCGTGGAAGTTGTAATATTGTGCGCTAAACTATTCCACGTATAGTAATACTGTGCGCAATCGAGGCGTATACTATAAACATATAAACATATTCCACCAAAACGCACACCGGGAAAACAAAGCGCATATTCGAGCTACCAACTATGGCGAGAACCGTAAATATAAACAAAACGAATATATGTTTCTCCTAAAAGTATTTGTTTTGAGCTTATATTGTTTTTTGTGCATTGTTGTTTGTTTTTGTGTGTTTGTGTCAATATTTCATCACTTTAGCGGATCATAAACTAAACAATGCTTTTACATTTAAATTTCTTACAGACGTTCTAAAGTAATAAATAAAATAATAAAATAAAAAATACAAAAAGCACGCGTTGCGGTTTATCAGAAAACTTTAAGAAGTTACCAAACGGATGCAAAATCAAAGATATTCATTTCCGCCTGGCACTAACCACATATTAAATTATGGCACATGCGAGTATAGCCCAGAATGTCCGGAAAACACAAATATAAAGCACATGTAACTGTCTCATAAACATATAATAAGAATTGTAATAAGCAATGTAATAAGCCTAAAATCAAAGGGATAGAAAAACGCTCAAAATCGGATAGAATTCAAATTAGGGTTAAAACATCTCTAACTGAAAAACAGTAATGTACGTATTACGGTTCCTTGTTTGCCAGCTATGTCTACAGGAGTCTTGCAAGAATTAATCGGTACCGGCCTGATGGGGGCAGCAAAATGCCGTTTCCTTGTTATACAACGTCGGGGAAAAGTAGGCCTACAAGCGATTTTAGGGTGTGATTTTTATTTAACCTTTTCCACTTTCAGTTTGTCTTTCACAGACGTCGAGGGCGAAAGGTGTTGGCGTCATTCTCACGATCTCCATAAAAATTTTGTCTCATCTTAAAAATTGGTTTTTAGACAGACAAGCTACACGTACTGTAATTGTATAAACGGTCGATTATGGCTATGGGATCGTCAACGAGCCGGTATCGTCAACCTTTTCGTACACGGACAAACGTGTCCGTGCAACACTCGTATGTGTCCGTGGCAGAATGTCTTGACTGAGAAAAAACCCATATAGCTTAAGTTTTAAAATACAATCTCCGTGGTAAAAATAGATAAATAAATTTTATTTTAATCAAAATATCTTGCAGGATTCCCAAAGTGTGAATGAGTTTTATTATAGTGCCATTCATTTCTGTAATAAACAAGTATTTCATCAAATCCAGGGCATAAATGGCAAGGCTAACAACAAATTGCCTCAAATGTACATCTTATCAAACAAATTGTTTATTATGAGTCACATGCAATAAAGTTGTAAGACATGAAAGTTGAAAAACTAGTTTTGTGTTATTTGATCTTAAATTTATGTTAATTGAGATTTTTTTTTTACCTATTCGGAGAAAATGGTAAAAAAAAAAAAAAATCATTAAATCAGAGGAACAAACAACATACTTTTAACATGTCTAAAAAGTTAAGGTGATGTCAATTACATAAAACCAAACACTGTATTTTCGTTGTAACTTTTTTTTTTTCTTAAAAATCCTCGAGTTCATGAGAATGACGCCCTGGATATTGTCTGACGCCGCTTAATGCGGCTGGTGGCGTGGATCCACACTTTGGAAATTCCTTCTGGAAATTTGCTCTGCATGCGATTACATCCGTTCCCCTGTGGTCTGCAACAGCAGGTTAATGTATTTAGCTTTTTACTTTTAATATTAGCTAAAAATAGACAGAATGGACTGGTGCCATGGGTGGCCAGGGGAGGTGGGGCGGG
>JAODJW010000117.1:30244897-30255111 GCA_026777045.1 Hyperopisus bebe | reverse complement strand
GGGGCGGGGGGGGGGGGGTGATGTGAATTAATTGATTGCCGCAGGGCAACTCTGGCAGGGGAAAATTCATGCAAATGAAAATTGTTTCTGCAGCAGGATAAGCTTCATGGCTGCGCATCGCTACACTAGGATCAGTTCTGTTATGAATTCTGCTAATTGCTAATGAACGTTTTACTCAGCCACACGGAGGAAATGCTCATGGGTGACTTGGGTAATGAAAGCCACCCACCTGCGCGGGGTCAGAAGTGCCCAAGCTTCTGAATACAGCTGTACAAAGCAGCTATATAGATAAAATGGATACAAGTAAAACCTCACACAGCCTATTTCTGGCAGCTGAACCTGTTATTTTATGTTGACTTTGGGGGGAGAATAAAATAGGGTCAGTCGTGATCTTTAATGGACATTATTGCTGCACAGCTTCCAGTCTGGGGCAAAGGCACAAAGCCAGACAGGGTGTGGAGAGAGTGTCGTCTACCTGCTGGCATCAACGGGGTGGGGGGGAGTTTACACTATGGGCCGCCGGGTCACTTTGCCCCTCGTCCCAGGACCACCGGCAGCAATGGACACACACTACACGTCCCCTGGTCACATGGCACGTAATAGCCTGTGGGCCTCTGTGTATTCACTCACCGGTAGCACGGAATGGCCGCAGGCTCATCATTAGCCACCGTAATGGGAGGGTGACCTCTAAAGGACCACTGTGGGAACTGGGGGGGGTCATGAACAGCCCCCAACTTTCAAAATTAAAGAGTAAAAATATTTCCAGCCGTTTGCCTCAAGGTCACCGTGTGACTTTGGCCATACCGCGGCACGGTGATGAGGTCACCGTGTGATTTTGGCCGTACCGCAGCACGGTGATGAGGTCACTGTGTGATTTTGGCCGTACCGCAGCACGGTGATGAGGTCACTGTGTGATTTTGGCCATACCGCAGCACGGTGATGAGGTCACTGTGTGATTTTGGCCGTACTATGGCACAGTGATGAGGTCATTGTGTGTCAGGATGACTGTTTCAGTGAAGATCTTCAGACCTACTGTGTCATGGACCCGGACGGGTTTGGTGTGGGAACACGGCATGACACGGGAACAAAAAAGGTGGACGACCCACTGGCAGCTCCAAGAACAAAAAACAGAGTTTATTAAGCAAAACAGAAAACATTATGAACATAAAACCAAAACGACCACGAGGGGTCAAAAACTAAAGGGGGGAAAAATAAAGACTAAATGTACAAAGGGGAATCAGGCAAATAGGCAACAAACGAAATATCCGACACTACATTCAACTCTCGCAAACAACAAAACCTTCACCATCTACCATCTAACAACAAGCCACTGGGGAACTGAACAGAAGCAGGGACTAAAATACTAAGGGGTAACGAGACTAACACAGGACAGGTGAGGCTAATTAACAAAGACCAGGAAAACAGGGCACAGGTGAAACTAAAACTCAAAGGAACTAAAACAGGGAAACTAAGAACTCACCAAGGAAACAGAAACTAACACTGGGGAATTACAGACAGGTAAAGACACAAGCAGGGGCACAAGGAACAAAACCAAAAACCAAATACAAAATCAGACACAAGAACTAGAGAAACTCAAATGAAGCACTAGGGAGCAAAATACAAAAACAGAGGAGGTGGGATTTTAACACAGGACAAGGATCACTGATAACTACATGCTCAACACATTGAGCCATGTGGTCAAACCAGTAACAGGGGAGAACAAAGACTAACACGAAGGACGGGATGACCAGCGACACCTGCTGGCCAAACGGGGAAGGGACACGGAGTGGGACCACAGGGGCCGACCCAGACATACTGTAAACCGTGCCACAGCTAACCAATCAGATGTGAGGACAGGATGTGACAGCTACAGAGCAGTGACACCATTGGTAAGCAAGATAGCTGACCTCAATTACCGAAAGTGAATATAAATATTAAAGCACAGCCTTAAATGTTCAGTTCCAGATCAGTGTGGGAGAGGATGGGCTGCTGATGTAGGATGTACTGGGAGGACAGGCAGAAGCAC
This sequence comes from Hyperopisus bebe, assembly GCA_026777045.1. Classification (NCBI taxonomy): domain Eukaryota; kingdom Metazoa; phylum Chordata; class Actinopteri; order Osteoglossiformes; family Mormyridae; genus Hyperopisus; species Hyperopisus bebe. The sequence goes on along the minus strand of JAODJW010000117.1, from coordinate 30,253,085 downwards.
CAGCACCGAAAGGCCTCAGACTGCCACTCACCAGCATTGCCACCATTAGTAACCAGAAAATGGCATTAGTTCAAGAGCAGAGAATGCAGCATATTTATATAATCATCCACTGTACTCAATATAACATAAAGAATAAGGATATTTACGCACATAGTTTTTATTCTGCAATTTAGTGATTGAAAATTATGTATGAAAAATGTAAAATGATATAAAGATTCAATTTTTCATATATGCACAATATTTCAATATAAAATACCATTAGACATATTTTATTTATATATACAACTTTTTGTTTATTGAAATCATAATGCATGAATGGCAGTTGCTGTGTATGAGATTATGGTGATTTGAGGTAATAAGAGATCGAACAGCATCAAAGGTGACGATCACTCAACATTTATATTCGATGCGACCATTTCCCGGATTTATAGACTGCCGACGGGCGCTCACTGCTTTTCAGGCGCCGGTCTGTGATTTTTCACCTCGAAAACAGGCGGCGGTGTTAATCCTGCAGAGAGCAGCTCGCTGAACCGAACATCCGAGAAGCTGTACCGATGGGCTTTAGTCACTTTATGGTCATTTTACACACAAGAAACGAAACTGCGATTCTGCGGAGCAGCAAACGGCTAGAATGATAAATACTGGGGTGATTCTGGGACACTGTGTATTGGGATTTTTTTAAAAAACGAATAACTCAAAATGGCTTTCAGATTGCGTTTTGTTGTTAACATTTAGCTACCCTAGCTAAAGTTTATTTTGAACTGAATTGAATTCCTTTGTTGTCATTATAAAATGAGATTCAAGCTGCAACTCTAAAACGAGAAGACAAAAACAGTGAATGAAAGTTTTAAAAGTTTCATTGTCACATGCATGTAAGACAAAGATAGTTACTTACTCATCCTTCAGTCTAGTGTCAAACGAGACAATAAAAGGTGTACAGAAGATTTCACATATACATTAGGAAATGGTATAGGTAGAAACTGGAATTTAGACCATAGCAACGGTAATTCACTGTAATATTTACAACATAGCGATTTCAGTGAACACTGTAAAACAGAGTTCTGAACTATCTAACTGAAAAGTTGTGTAATTAAGATGCGGAAAATCAAATGCTTCTAATTATTAAGAAGTTCCAGAGAGGGTTACTATGGTATAATGTTGAGTATTGTTGTAATTATTATTACATTATTACATTACATGTTGTAATTATTATTATTATTATTATTATTATTATTATTATTATTATTATTAATAGCATTTGTATAAAAAATAGAGCAGGTTAAGTTAAACGTGATTGGATTGGATAATCCAGATCAAATGTGCCCAAGGCCGATTTTCCCTGATTTACCCAACTATTTCTGCTCAAACAGTATACATATATCTATTTGGTACTGACATTCACTTACTTCATTTTTAATTCAGCATCTTGTGCATTTCGTTACATGTATCGGGAATGAATAATATATTTTTGTTACATACAACACGAACCGGAGTCTTTTCGCTGGCACACAGTTTTAAATAAACCATATTGTATTTTAACCCTCCAGATCTCCAACAAAAAGACATCGCACAACTCAAATCTATAGCAAACAAAGTATTACTTTTTAAATGAATGAGTCGGGTATGCAATAAGAGATATTATACTCGGTTATTGTCAGCAGAGGTATATTAAAAATAACCAACAAAAAAGAAGCACTTTACGCTTGAGCGTGACGGGGTCAGCGCTACCGGCCAACGTTTAATGTGGCGCCCGGTTAAGGTTGGCACCGTCCGTCATTTGGGTCAGGAGGAACAGACACCTGCCTTGTGGATGTGAGCCGACTTCCTACTGCCCTGTGCAAGAGACTTTTAGACCGAATGAAGAAATAAATATGAATAAAACATGTAGGCTACTCCTGGTTTGAGCCGATCTTCTGTACCCTCCGCTATAATTAGGCTCCGTGCCCAGCAGACGCGTTTTACTCGCAGCATAAAACCCTGCGGTCTGCACGCGCTCTCGTATTACCCGCCAACACGCGAGGCAGGGATCCATCCACATCACACTCACATCACACACAAGGCTGGGCATTACATTCATCCCAAGGTCGCCTGTCACTTTGAAATACGCAGTGAACTGGAGCTGAACTGGAGTTCAAAAGAGAAGAACTAAGGCGTTCTGAAGTTGAACAGATACACTACACAGGGTATTAAACTATGGCTCAGGTCCCAGGAAAGTCTTGGGAGGCAGCGAAACCTTTAAAGCATGTCATCTACACTTGGCATTTTAGGATACTTCTCTTGACAAACTTCCTGTACGATGCATCAACTACAAAACGGGCTGAACAGATTGTGCTTTAACTGTGCGTGACTTTAATCCCACAACAGCACTTTGGTCTGTATGCAACACTTTCAGATTTTAACTTTCGTTTCCCAAAGGAGCAGAAATCCTTTTTAATGTGACTTGAGGAATAATGGTTTTGGGGATCTGCATTTGGGGCAGGCTTGTGAAGCATAGAGCATGGTCATGCTGATTGACACGGTCTGGCTCTGGTAACCGTCCTAACGCACGGCGGGGAACCACGAACTGCAAGCACCGTACAGTCCCTCCTGACAAGGAAACTGACAGGAGCTGTGACAATGGTCTGCGTGGGAGCCCCAAGTGCTCATGGGATAGGTGCCACCAGCGGGGGCTTCAGCCAGCAGACATTCTAGAGCACGATGAGCAACTTTACCACATTCACATCACAGTCAGCTTAGCATCTTTGGATAAATTCCCCCTCTTACATCCCTGTTAATTAGCTTTACCCTGTTTCTCACCAAAAAACATTACTAATATCACAACTCAAGTGAGCGAAATGGGACCTGGCAGCTTATCTCGACGGCATCGTCAAAGTTTGGAGTGATTTGCATAAATTTACATTCAGCATAGACACAAAAAAAGCAGCCCCCCCCCCCCTGCCCCCTCCTGCCTTGCTGGCATCTCAGCGGTTATTACAAAAAGGCTGAGCTGTGTATGAAGCTCTTTGATGATGAGACCAGTCCTAATTACTGGTGACACTTTGGGACAACTTCCCTCTGTGGGAATCGCCCCAGTCAGGAATCCCACCCCACCGACCCCGACCTTAAACACCCACAAATCTACACGTACCGCTCTTGGTGGCCACGTGGCAGAAAGGTGCGACTTCTGCTCCGACTTTTCCATGTCCTGCACTGTCCGTCCCTTGGCCGTGTGGACGAGCGGCTGTCTGGCTCTGGGCGAGCAGCTGAGAGGTGGAGAGAGAGTCACAGCTTGTCTTCTGGCTCCGTCTCCCCTATGCGTGTGTGCGCGCGTGTGTGTGTGTGTGTGTGTGTGTGTGAGGTTGAGCCTGCAAGCTCTGTCTGCCCAACCACATCTCTCCACAGGGACCTTCATACCCTCCCCCTTTCCCCCGATTTTTCTCCACCTCCTTTCCTTCTGCTTCCATCCCTTGTTTCTTTAGAATCTCCTTTCAGTGTTTCCGTGTTTTTTGTCTGCAGTTCCTTATTATATATCCATATAACGCACTATTTTCCCTTCTGATCTTGGTGTCCTTACATTTTCTTGTGTCGCCGTCTTTCAGATGTTTATCTCGGTCAAAATTTCATGGGCCCTCATGAGATCATAGCTTCAACTGACAACCAGATTTCCCCACAACAGCACAGGTAAAGCATAACAACTCCACACACACAGCTCCAGAGCACAGACTCAAACTTCATAGTATCTGCTGCATCACCCTCCTGACCCCCAACTGAACATTTCAGTGTTTCTTGTGCCAGAGTCCCGTCGACGGATGTTTGGAATAAAAGCTGATTTAAGCGGCGACACTCTCACCCTTTCATCTACTCACATCTCTTCATCTAAGGAAATAGCTTCTGCTTATTTTCGGTACCCTTGTCCAAGGTCTTTTCTGGCTTGCTTCAGTAAATTAGCCAGCTGTTAGTCAGGTAAATGCATAAGTAAGCTCTGTGTTTGCTAAGCAGCTACAAAGAAAAATGTGTTTAAAATACTGCAGTAGCTGCCAGATTGGGATAACTGGTCTGATTTTAGCACTGAAACCTTGGCTGGCACTATGCCATGTTAAGCAAACCACACACACACACACACACACACACACACACATGGCAGATCTCAACACCCTTAGCCTTTGCTTAATGTCAATAAAGATCCTTCAGTCACTTTAAACATTTCCAGTCTGAAATGAAGTTGGTTTGTCGTTTTGTTAAGTAACAGCGATATTTATGTTTCTTTACTATTGGATTTGTGGGTTTCTTTTTCAGCACAATGCTACATATTTATTTAGAGACCTGCTTTACAAACAGACTGACTGAATGATGACCTTTTATGCCCATGCATTCATGATTCCAGATCATGCTTATCTTCCCCTCTGCTTCCCAGGGTGGGGGTCCATGACAGCAGAACACCATCTCCATCAGACCAGGTCTCTCCTTCCATGCCCATAGAATCCAGCTGGTTCTGTGGGATCCCTCAAGAGCATCCTGGGTCATCCCCAGGGTCTCCGTCCTGTGGGATATGCCCGGAACATCTCCTTCATAACCACCCGAGCTTATCCTGCTTGCCACTAACGTAGCGAGGCGACACCTTCACTCATCTCCATCTGGAGCTACTGAGCAGATTGGTCTGGAGGAGTTCCTCCCCACCAAAGAACAAATCTCAGCCTGTACCCCCACCCTGCGCCCTGCTGAGAAGATCATTGTAGGCCCAATCGAGGCCACAGGAATCAGAAGAGCTGTACTGGGGGAGCAGCATCAGCAGGGGGTCTGTGGCCTCGGGAGAAGAAGCAGAAAAGGAGATCAGATCAGAGGCGCTGTCCAGGTCAGCCCCGCAAGCTTGAAAAAGCCTCCTGTCAAAATCTCTCCATCACCCCCACCCCACACTTTGGATTTACAGGTTCCTGCCATCGGATTGGCTGGAAACAAACAGAGCTCGCCCCTGCTGTGCCCCGCTATGGGGGGCACGTCTGCCTTGCACTCCTTCTCTCCGTTGATAACGCCCCCTCCCCTCCCCTCCCCTTTGATCGGCCCCCATCCTCCATCCTCCCTTCTTCCAGGCCCCCTATCCTGAGATTAGAGCTTTGAATATGGGACGATCTCACCCTATCTCTCCCACTCACCCGTCTTTGCCTCTCAGTAAAGCGTCTGGATTTTTGGTATCTTTCTTTCTCCTTCAGACGTTTCCAAATCCCCCCCCCCCATTCACCCCCCTGGCACTTTCATATGAGATTTATTAGCAACCGCAAAACGAAATGATTGGAGTCAGTGCACTGAGACCTAAAAGAGGAGAGACTGGGGCGGAATGAGCCGCGGGAAGCCACCCGGGCAGCAATAACGAGATCTGTCGCGGAATATCGGGAGAAACTGAGCTTCAGCCTTGTGGGGCTTATTCTTCCCAGGGGAAGGAAAGCACGGCTATGAAAATAATACTTTCATTTTTACAGTCTACAAACACTGAAGAAAGGTTCAATTTAGAAGCACTGAAGAAAGGTTCAATTTGACCAAATAACTTTCACGAGTCTTTCAATAACACCACTGAGGAGCCCCCGGCGTTGGCTTTGATCGCCAGGCCCTTTGTTCAGGGGTCCTGAAACCTTCTTAACGCCACGTCATTCCTAAGTTCTACCTTAAGTTGTCTCTTAACACTCCAACGTGTTTCCCGAAACGTTCTTAGGTTAATATATCTTCTGTAAGATATTCTTTTGTAAGGTTGGTCTGAGCCCCTCTTAGCTGTCTTTTATAGCTGTTGTCGGCTCGTATTGCTCATTTAAAATAAGACTGACGTCGTTAAGGGTACAGTTTCATAACCAATCACCACTTCGTTAAAAAATAACTGGTCCGTATGATAAAATGATCTTGTCTGATACATGACTACAGTCATTATCAGGTTTTGTCCTTGTGCTCTGAATGTGCAGCGAATTGGCCTCAGTAACATAAGGAACGCCCTGTTGATTATGTATTTATTTATTAATTGGGAAGGAAGGGGGGTTGTGCTGATATTGGAGTGGACGAGCTCCCCCTATTTCCGACACCCCTGGAATGCACACACCTCTCTAAATGTGCCAAAGTCACAGTATAATCAAAACTTTGGTTCATGAGGCTGATAAGAGTCGACACTGCAGCTTCATTTACATATGCACCGCTGCATGTCCCGATATCAGTGACAGGCAGACATGTTGGTGCACACAGGTGTTTCATAGAACAAATAAAAATAAAATGGTGATGCTACAGTCTGGGGAGGTGGGTTCATGCACTCAGTCGACGAAAATCATATTTACGATTAGTTGATTCAAGTTGTTAATTTTGTATTTTATTTTTAGGTTCTCCCCAGTTCTGATTAATGTAATATTTTGAAGCACTCCTGCAGTGTTATATTTATAAAGAACATGCAGCAGTCAAGCAATTACTGCATGGAGGGAATAATCAATTCTCGAGCCATTGATGTCAACCAGTCAGATGTTCTGGTGCCTATTAAGGTTGCACTTAAGAAGCTCTCCCTTAAGCAGTCTCATAAAAGATTGTTCGGGAAACATACATAGGAAAACCAGTACCTTTAAGGTCTCATCTTCATAAGTCTTCGTAAGATGCCAAGAGTCAAGCGACTGAGACATTTTAAGGAAGTTGTTGAGGACATAAAAGTGATAGAAAAGCAGATTTGTTTTATTAAAGTTTAATTCATGGATATTTTGTGAGGTTTTTTTTTTTTTTTACAATTCATACATGTAACACTCTATTACTGATGTCATTTAATTAGGTACTTTTATAATAACAGTGGGGTACATTTAATTGTAAAATGGATGAGAGAGGTAATAGTTTTTAAGAGGTAAATACTAATGTGAAGGAGAGGGCAGGTTTTCATTGACATGCATCGGGGAGCCCGTGTTAAACTCCAAATCGCCACGGAAATTTCCGCGTCACGTCGTCAGCCGAGGACAACAGTGTCCTCTGATTCCAAACATGTGAACTCTTCTTAGGAGAATACAGACACAGAAACCACACACTGTATAAAGCCTGTTTATTAAATACATATGATATTATAATTATTTTTTAATCAAGACCACACTCACTATTGTATACGTCTGTGTGTGTGTGTCAAAGGAGAGCAGATATGCAGAAAGCAGCATTTTAATGTATCTGCATTAATACTTGTGCAAATTAAGCAAAATTTCATAAAGGAATATATTTACTAAATGTGTCATCTTCCACACTGATTAATACTTAATAATATTCTGCGGCTGCAATGTACAGTAATTATATCTGTGCTTATGCATCCGTATATATCTGTATTGTTTTTTGATATGTTATGTGTGAGTGTGGTACTATTCTGGGGGGACATGGCTGGGGTGGTGGGGAGTGGTAGCAAAATCCAGCACATCGCAGTTCTAATCCACAGGTGACAACGATCAATAGCTGTCAGCTTGTTTAAATGTAATGAGCAACTAACACCCCCGACATGACACGATAACTTTGAGAGACTGACAAGACGACAGGGGCCGCTACACTCGCAGATCGTCACTGACAAGACGACAGGGGCCGCTACACTCGCAGATCGTCACTGACAAGAAGACAGGGGCCGCTACACTCGCAGATCGTCACTGACAAGACGACAGGGGCCGCTACACTCGCAGATCGTCACTGCCACCGACCATCATCCTGACACAAACACCTCATATCTCCTAATTTGCTGGGAAATATTTAATGGAAACGTATCAGGTGGGAGAAGTAACGTATAATAGCACAGATCAGAGGGTGTAACGTTAAGTAAGGATAGAGGGGTTATTCTGAAAGGAGCAAGGGCAAGTGCAGAATGGGGGGGTCGGCCTGGTGGGGGCCTTGACCCAACCCCTGATTGCTGAGTTTGATGGGGTAACGTCTCTGACCCTGCTGCCACTGTGCCCCCGCCCCCAATTCACACAGGCCAGGTGGCATGAGGGGGTCAACTCCATGGATTAGAGATATATGGGCCGTTGGAAGAACTGTTGTTCATTCTGGGTTTTTTTGAGGACAGCCCAGGACCAGGAAGTGGGGTTGAGCGAACACCCCGATGATGCGGATTTGGATCCCAACACTGCAGGTGGCTGTAACCGGTACTTCATGTTCCAGAATCTTCTCCGCCGTCATTGCTACAGGTGTGCCTCGCTTGCCGATTGTCACGAAACCGCATGCCCCCCCCCCCCAC
>JAODJW010000117.1:30222160-30232619 GCA_026777045.1 Hyperopisus bebe | reverse complement strand
GCTATCACTTACCCATCTCCGCGGTTCACTTACCCATCTCCGCGGTTCACTTACCCATCTCCGCGGTTCACTTACCCGCTGCCTGCGCTCGATTCAGCTTCTTCCCAAAAGCCTCGAGGTCAGCGGGCCTCCGGATTCCCTCCCGGAACCAGAGCTGACCCGTCTTCACACCCACGCCAAAGATACCGGTGAGGGCCTGAAGTCAGAAAGAGGAACCATGCTGGTAAAACATGTGGTACAGACCTGGGCCCGTACTCACAAAGCACCTTAGCGCTAAAAGTAGCTCCTAAAAATAATGGGTGTGTCAGTCCTAAATGTAGGACTCCTCATTTTTGTTTGACTAAGAGGAATTCACCCTTAGCGCTAAAAGTAGCACCCAAGTCTGGGAGAACTAAAGAGTAGTCGAGGGACTCCTAAGTCACTAAGACCGATTCACAAAGTGGCTGCTGTCGGTCCACGTCTCAATGTCTGGGAAACATTAAACAAACGCTAAATTACTTAATGGATACTGCCTCAGTTGGGAGGGAATAATGACTGATGTCTAGCTTGTGAGGGATGCAATAACATCTCCAACAAACCCAATCATACAAAGTGGAAAACTCTTATAGTGATCATGTCGGTCTGCGTGAAATTGATCACTATAAGTGGATGACCATTATGACCATTTTTTTTTTCATTTTCTTTATGTCTCAGGCAGATTACCATCTAATTGACATTTGTATATTTATTATATGAACATAAAGTAATAAAATGGACAGCATTGCTATGTACTGAATTTTACTGACTCGTTCAAAATCAGGTTATCGAAAGGCAAAGTAGTTTTGATTTTTTCCCCATACATTTTCCATATATTATGAAATTTAAAATTAAGTGGACTACTTGATTACTATAAGCAAATTATTTAAACAGCATTTGTACAGGAATGATTCTCTCAAGCTTCCCAATCCATGTAAGTGGTTGATCACTGTAACCATGATCACTATAAGCGGTTTCCACTGTATTTGTATTTATGGGATGTTGCACGTACATTTTCACCAGCACATACTGGCCTCTCATCAGCCAATCTCCGTGTTTATTGCCGGGAAGTTCGGGCATGAGAACTGACATCAGCCATCGTGACCGAGTATTACTCTTATCTTAGGAATTGGCTCTTTTCCTAACTAAAAGTTGCTCTCGGCCACCTTGTGAATAGGTTTTAGGAAGAAACTCTTAGTTAAAAACTTTTAGTGGAATATAGGAGTACTCTAAGTGGTAAGATAACACGCCTTGCGAATACAGGCCCTGAAGTAGGGTCTAGGAAGAGCCCAACCTTCATCGCCTGGTACTTCTCAGACTGCCGAGTGCCCTCCACCTCACTCGACACCCCATCTTCCAGGATCTCCTGGAAGCGTCAAGCAGAAAGGCAGTGAGGTAAGCACTGACCCGGTGTCCCACTAACAGATATGCCCCGCGCTCACGGCGGCCGCGGCGACGTGCCCCACCTTGATGACCCTCCGCGAGTGCTCCCCCAGGCAGGGCAGGCCGCGCAGATCCTCAAGGGAGCGCACGGGCGCCCCCAGCGCCTTCAGCACCGCGCTCGCCCTCTTGAACGCGACGCTGCGCCCTTCGTTCTCACAGAACTCTGCATTTTCGGACAGCAACTGTAGCGCATCCTGGGGGAAAAGGTCGAGGTCACCTACAACCAAAGTGACTTACAAACAGCACATTTCATTCATCATCTAACGCATTTACATTAACCAAAAAAAATTATATGCAGCTAGACTTTTCACTAGAGAAATTCAGTTTAAGTACCACACTCAAGGGGTACTATTTTATGGGTCAGTTTTGTTCACAGAATGATAAATTCAAGTCATAGTTTCATCTCTCATTGCAGCATGACTGCTACAGCAAATACAAAAGGCCCAAGGTCCCGTATCACGGGGCCAGATTTATTGCTTAGCCAGATAACTTGAAGGCTAAGTACAGGCAACTCTGGCTTTCAGGACACTGGTTTACTTCTTACGGTAACTTGTGTTCTGCAGCAGGTTTGACGTGTAGCATATTATGTTTCAGGATCACGGACTTCAAACAGTGCTCAGACCAATTAGAGAAGTCATCAGTACATTACCTAATGTTACTTTCCCAAACTCACGAAACAGCATAAGAATCCTATGACTATAGTAAAGTTAGCTGTATATTCAATAGTACGTATTCTTGTTACAATATCTTTCAGCAAGCATGACAGGCAGTTTTTAATAACAGACCTTTGCTGTTCACAATCAGAGATTTTTGCTTTTTGTGCCCTCTTGCTGTGTGCGCCAAATCCTGTTAATATCTAAGGAAAGAGGCGATTTCTGCTGTAACAAGATATTAGTTCTGCAATTTGAGTTGATAGCAATACTTTCACACCCCTTGGTTATCCAGATTACTTTATGGGCAGATTTTAATTAATATGTGGATGTTCACACGTGCACTTCATGTCCAATAGCTCTTGTTCTCTTAGTCACTAGTGGTGAATGAACACAGTAATAATAAAGATGTACAGAAATACATAACCTGAAAATCAAGTGCTGAGCATTGGACCCCATAGTCCGTTGCTCTAACCACACTTTACTGGACATGTCTGCCTCATTTAATTTTATAGTCGGGTTTGGATATCGCTCTCCTAAAACATCTAACACCATTGTCATCGTCCCCAGGCACATACTCATGCTATGAGATGGATAAAGGAATATTGAATGGGTTTTGAAAAGGTGACAAGTTTAATACTGAATAATAAAAAAGGGATTATGAATATGAGTAAAGTGACTAAGAATAATTACGAAAACCACAAAGCATGTTTGGAAATTATTGACATTTTCTTACCGACAATCACACTGTATGTATGCATTTATGCCTTCAGTAAAATTACTGTACTTTAGAATTCCTCATATTTTGCCATAATTCTCACTCATGCTGCACTGAAATACATAACTCTGTTGCAATTCCTGCATTAATGATTGGCTGATTGTTACACACGGCAAGCTTTTATGTACATGTTCTCAGGAAGTAATCTTGGTTTCAAAAGAAAGCCTGGCTTAATATAGACTGCTGACAGTCAGCGTCATGATACCGTTTATCTCAATTTGCATTCTTCAACCAGTTTGGTGATACAGGTGCCAGTTTAGGGGCACCATAACGCTCTACTGGACCATGATGAACCATGCAAAGCAAATGTAAACCCATATTGGCAGCATTATAAAAAAAGTAACACAGCTGAGGATTTCCTAGCAATTTTAAAACGCAGCCCATAATTTCTTTATTTGTTCTCTCACCGACATTTTCACTGCAAAACTATAATATGCTACAAATATTTCAGAGGGTAACAAATAATAAGGCCTGGTAACTACAATACTAAGAATGATAGCAGTGGATTGTGGGAAAGAGGAGGACTTACAGTTAGGACCATGTTATGATGCTGTAGTGGAGTCCTCCTTCGACAAGCGTAGCTGTCCATCGTGTTCCCTGCACTCTGCGTACTGGGCTCAGGTACCTGGACAAAGTTGGTATAATAATAATGACATTTTGAATGAAATTGTCTTTCCACCCACCCCAGATATAGACCCAGATGTGGGTGACAGCGAGTTTAAAGTGAAGGGCAGCCACCTGCAACGGCGACCATGGGGCTGGGGGTTAATGGCCTTACTCAAGGGCCCACAAACGTGACTATTCTACTGAGGTCGGGCTTAAACCAGCGACCTTCCGATCACAGGCACAGGGGCCGAGCCACACCCACTCCCACCCCATTTACCGGGGGTTCAAGGAAACTAAGTGACGTGAGGCAACTCAAATTTCAAAAGGTCTGCTTACTCCACACTGTGTACAGTTTCTGTCACATCAGCCTCTCACCCGCAACTGATGTCTGTCCTCGATGCTGATTGGGCAGCCCTCTCTCATGCTCTCCGTGAACCACGTGATGTCCAGGAGATGGACAGAGTCTCTGCATCCTATCTCAGTTACCTGGCTCTCCAGCCATGCCTGCACCTCCTCCCCAGAGGTGTTTTCTGACACAATGTGTGTCACAGACGGGCTAAATCACCAAGATATGGCAAGTAAGTAAAAACTCAATAGAACAGAACCAGATTATAAAATCAATTCCAACGGGGTTATCGAAGACTTAATGCGGCTACACAGTACAATTCTGTTACCAAAAACATCTGATGCATAGTTTTTGGCAGCAAAACACGAGCACACTTCTTTACCTTAGAGAGTCCTCTACCCGAAATCCTTTGCTCCTGCTGAGCCGAGAGAGAAAGGCTCTCCGGCTGGCGCCCATCCTTTTTTCAAACAGAAAGATAACAATATGTGGAAACTTGACATTCTCGGCATTACCGCTGCCAGCTGGAGAGGGCACAGTTTTCCTGCGCTTCAGGGGAATCATGGGCATGAAAACGTACCACTCTCTGTTTTTCTGAACGCGGAACCGACAAACGAGTGACCCCGTTGATACTCTGTGCAATGCAAAGAAGGAGGCGCGGGCGTCCCGAAGCTGCTACGAGTGTAAAAGCAGGAAGGATGTGCAACTATAACCATTCCGACTAGGAAATCGCTAATTCTCATCAATGGAGAGAGTCTCCTCCATGTATGAATTTTACAGCATCCGATTAACCCAGGAAAGTAATACGATCAAACGAGTTTCGTTATTGCAGAGTCCCGATCTGCCATATTTCGTTAGCAATGCGGCTAACAAAAATGAAAAAAAAAAAAACACTGGCTATGATGGGAGCAATTGGCTTGCATACATGTTAAAAGCAGCCGGGTGAAGGATATATTTAAGTCATCGGGGTCGCCGCCACAAATGCAGGAAAGTAAGAAAACCAAGCGCCTGATCTGAGCCGAATGGGAAGCTGAGTGGCGTTGCACCGGTTATTAACTAGTGAGAGGTGTAACTTTCCTAACCAGCAGTGCCTCAGCAGTACTAAATTAACCAATATCACTCAGCACAAGCCGAAATTAAACCGGTCTTTGCGCCCTTAGAAGTCCCAATAGACACCTTGTTAAATCGGCCCATAAAAAAGTTTTGCTTTGTACACTAGTTATATTAAAACGTTCTACGCATTTTCTTCACTCCTGATTTGGCTTTTAACCTAGCAAACGAGAATCGTAATATTTTTTGCTGACTAATTACAATCGCGTTTTAAACTTGCAAAAAAAATCACGTCATATGACCGTCGCCAGGCGCCTCACGCTTCCTCGAACGCCTCAGACCTCCCCTTTATATCGCTTTCCGTAACTTCTGCCCTCCTCTATATTTTCCTATGTGCAAATCACTGCGTGTGCGGCAGTAGCGTTGTTCCTGGGCTGTAGTTGCCGATGGCCGCTACGGAGACGAGACGGAGCGCGAGGGACTGGCGCGTGAGCCGCGGCCGGGGGGGAGCGGCGCTCGCGGCGCTCTATGCCTGCGCGCTCTGGGGCTCCGCTTTCGCCAAGCCCAGCAACATCGTGCTGATCCTTACTGACGACCAGGATGTTCAGCTCGGGGGACTGGTGAGATCCGCTTCCCCGGGCACTAACCTGGAAAGCCCCCGTTCATGACCGACTTGCATTTACCAGTAACTTAAGCTGGTGCAACTGCCCAGGAAGTTTGACTTTGAAAGTGCTATTTGATGTGATATGTGGCTCGTTTGCGGTGTTAAAGGTGATCTCGGTCCTGTGTCGCACCTATCATCTGGAAAAAGGCAACGCAGCCGTATTTCTGCGGTTTGAAATGCAACTTTCAATATACAAGCACCGGCCTTAAACTCGCTTACTGCTTTTCCGTGTAGCCCGAAGTGTGAAGTATGCAGTAACTCAATTGATCGGCGGACAAAACACCAACGCATTACTTTACATTTACTGCCCCTTGCCTCCCGTGTTATGGGTTAATAGGAAGATAAATGTTGAAACTTTAGGTTAGTTGTCTAATTAGATCGGGACGGATGGATTCGTGCCAAATAGTTTACACCTATGCTGTCATGTGACTGTGCAGGTGGAATGGCCGTTAAACGTGGCGAAATGGTGTTTTTATATACTCTTAATCTCCCCAAAGACAAATGGTGCCTGATCGGGGGTTATTTCTGATGCATAAACCTGTCAGCCACTGTGGGCTTCCGCTTTCATTCATTTCTTTCGCTTCGTCTCCAGCAGTGAGCGGTTTTCTTGGTCGAAGGGCATTCACACGCATTCTAGTTTACGATCCCCTTTCTGATGCGAGTCTCTATTGATTTGTTTAACAAAAAAGTCATACACACGATAAACATTAACAAAATGTACACACACACACGTACACATCAGTGAAAACAAATGTTGCTTTGTCCATGATAACTGGTTGGAAGATGTTTTAGTGTCACCAACTTGGCTCAGTTTTCTGGCGTGAGATTTTCAATTCGAGACAAGTGTGCACACACATGCATTAAGATGTAAGTTTTATTACTTTGCAAACCCTACATATTGTTTACAAACTACCCCAATTCTTTGGATATAGCTGATTTTAGATTTATGATGGAATAATATGGATTTGTCATAAGATTTCATGCGTGAGAATCATGCCAGATGCGCCAGAGCTTACAACCCAGAATGGGGAAATGGAAAGAAATGAAATAACCAGTGGCTATGTGGCACAAAACCAAATGGTGTTAGCCGACATTATCAAGTGTACGAGGGTGCTTTAAATGCTGGGTCTTGTAATTATTAACTAGCACAATGTTTATTTTCTGCTGCTTTAGACGCCAATGAAGAAAACAAAATCGCTGATTGGTGATGCTGGTGTCTACTTTTCTAATGCTGTGAGTATTTGTTCCTAATATCAGAAGCCCATAGTTTGTGGTAGACTATTTGACTTGTGTGCAGTAATAAGTAAATGGCTCAGGAGCCGTCTGGCCCATGGATATCTCCACTTCCCTGATGCCTCTTTATGTTCCCTGAATGTTGCACTTCTGGTCCTTGAATTGTCTTATTAGGATCTTGCTTAGTTAGCAATTGTGCAGCTTCTGTTTTAAAAAACATTCTAAATTGCTATTATAGTATATAAAAGTTGCCTTGAAGGATGGATCCTTTTCTATAAATATTATTTCTGATCAGTACTAATTGTTGTGATCTGTTTGTAAGTTGGGTTTTTTGTGACCCAGTCTGCTTTCCATGTTCTCCAGGTCTAGATATTTGCTTCACCTCACCTGTTCCTGTGCCCTCCTTTCCCTCTCCCCCAGTTCGCAGCAACGCCTCTGTGCTGCCCCAGCCGCAGCAGTATCCTGACGGGAAAGTACCCCCACAACCATGAAGTGCGCAACAACTCCCTGGGGGGCAACTGCAGCAGCCCAGTTTGGCAGCAGGGACCTGAGATGACCGCTTTTCCGGTCTTCCTGGGCAAGCAGCTGTACCAGACCTTCTACGGGGGGAAGTACCTCAACCAGGTCTGCTGTGACCCCTTTCTCTATTGCTCTTTAGTAAACGGTGTTGCATCCCAGAATGCAAAGCTTCCTTACCATAAACAACGGCGCACGTTACAAACGGACTAGGGTGATTATCGAACTGGGAGGTGTTTAATAATATACTGCAGTGTTGATTTATTAATGTCGGCGCTGTCAGTCTCCAGCTGTTGCAGTAAAGCAGAAGGCGGCGTGTGTGGCTGGACGATTCAGATCATCCCGTGTGTTATTTTTTGCAGTCGGCAACAGGCAGCTAAGCAGAACTGCTGCTTAATTTAGATTGAGGAAACATTTATAGGTGGCGCCAGAGAGCTGCACTGGGAATGGACTGTTTGTCTGATTTGCTGTGAAGTAGAATTTTTTTAAAATACAAATTCAACTTAAAGATGGCCCTCGTCTGTGACCTGGGGACTGTCTGCACCCACCTAGCAGGGCACTATTACTACACCGCCCGCTGCCAATTGCGGGGTGACTTCTGGAGACTTTGACAGCCGTTTCTTTAGCAGTCTCAGACTTCTTTTGCACCGTGTTATAAGTGTGATTATTGTAATAAATAGCTGGCCTTTGGGGGGTGTGATTGGCTGTCCTTGCTTCTAAACCCCTCCCACTTCTTTGTCTCTGCAGTACGGAAAGAAGGAGGCGGGAGGTGTGAGCCATGTCCCCCCAGGGTGGGACCAGTGGTACGCTCTGGTTAGTATCCCCAAACCTGCCCCGATTGCTCTGAACTGCGTGTCTCACACACCTCTTCCGGTGTGACGCCACATCTGCCCACCTGTCTCTCTTGTACTGGACGCTAATGCGGGCTCTAACACTTCCTGTCTGATGGGTGAATCTCACTCTTCTTGTTAGCCCTCTATGTCTTCAGATTTAGCATGGTGCTATGCTAACTGCAGCGTTTTGCACCTTGGTCTCAGTACAAAAAAACCTTATTCTACTGGAACCAGGGTCCAGAGTTGCTTAGCAATTACATCAGCATTTGTCATTGGTGCCTGTTCCCTGTCATAATTAGATGATGTCATCCCCTACAGGTTGGGAACTCGCAGTATTACAACTACAGTCTGTCGGTGAACGGCAAAGAGGAGAAGCATGGAGATCAGTATGAAAAGGACTACCTGACAGATCTCATTGTGAGTGTGAGCTCTGCCAAAGAATCAGGACCGTGACGCACCACCATCCCCCCCCCCCCCCCCCAAGGACACCTGACAGGAAACGGACCATCACAAGGCACTCGGTCACATGAAACAGGGAACTTGGAAATGCGCTGTTTTTGATCCAGCGTGTTTTTCTGGTTGCAGAGGCTGTCTTTAATCACCAGGTCCAGCGTATCATAAGTCTGGTTTGAGTTTATATAGTTTGCATTTCAACACGGCTGACATCAGTTTTAGGTTAATTCAGCACGCATGTAAATACATAACGCAAAATTCCCCTGCACTGAGAGGTGGAGCGTTAAACAAAGCGTCAGTCAGACAGAGATCTGCCGTCCTGTTACGCTTTAGTGACGCCTTCGGTGCTGAGCCCGGTTACATTTGGTCGGGTCATGTGACCATCCGTTTACAGCATTATTTCTCAGGAAAGAAATGAGCTCTGGGGCAAATTCATTCTCTCCAAGCAGAAGCTGTTAGTCTAGTAAGACTCGTAAAACAGAACCTATTCCACCAATGTGTTTTCCCCTGTGGGGATTGTATGGACCTAAATTATGGGTTATCCTTTGCTCCTAAGACTGCGTGCTTGGCAACCAGTGTGGTTAACCATCAGCGTAACCTGGATGTGACTCATTTTCTGCTGCTGTTGGTCAGCTGAGCCCCTGTAAGGACTCCAGTGTCTGAGCCCAATGCGGTCGGTCTCAGTGTTGGGATGTTGTAATGCTCTCCTGCTCCTTCTCCAGGTGAACAGATCCATGCAGTTCATCGACGAGAGAAGCCCACAGCGACCGTTCTTCATCATGCTGGCCCCCCCCGCCCCTCACTCCCCTTGGATGGCGGCCCCCCAGTACCAGAACGCCTTCAGCAACTTGAAGGCGCCCAGAGATGGGAGCTTCAACAAACCAGGAGGAAAGGTTGCTTGGGGGGGGGGGCAAAGGTTTGGGATTTGCGTGGGAGGTGGGGGGGTGTAGCATCTCATAGCATACTGTGAGGTTCCCGGGGAGATATGATCCATCCAGTGGGGAATTAATGTGTCTCAGGTCTGGCCATTCTTCATTCACATGTGGATGGGGGCATTTTTCTCATCTCTGCTGCCATCTAGAGGAAACGAAAGCTTAGTCTGTGGTTCCTCCTGTCTCCATCTGTCCAGGACAAGCACTGGCTCTTGCGGCAGCCCACCAACCCCATGGCCAACACCTCCATCACCTACCTGGACGATGCCTATCGCAAGAGGTATGATGCTTCCTTAGAGGGATCTAGGGATCCTGCTGGTCCCCAAGCTCGACCTGTCGTGCGCTATGGATCACAGACCTCGCTTGTGATTGGCTTCTTTGCTGCTACCCGTAAAGCCAAAACTGGTAGCGGATCTTCATAGCAGCTGCATCTTCCTCCAGCTACTTAGGCTCTTAGGTTCTTTTACAGCCCAGCAGGTCCTGCTGCCTTAGAATCCCTACTCTGTTAGACAGTCACTCTTAAAATAGAAAAGTGCTGTAAGGTTTGCATTTAAGAAGCGCTAAGAATGACATCAAAATGATGGTACTGGTGCTGACTGGGTCCAAAAGCTGTGGTTCTGCTGCCCCGTACTGCAGGTGGCAGACCCTGCTGTCTGTGGACGACCTGGTGGAGAAATTGGTGAAGAAACTGGAAGATGTGAAGGAGCTGAACAACACCTACATGTTCTTCACCTCTGACCACGGCTACCACACCGGTGGGCTTCGTGGGTGTCCCGCTCTCGTTGTCCACTTGGGCTGGTCTTCAGTCATGATATAGATTCTTTCCATTTCCCACCATCACTGTCAGTTTACACCTTTTGTCACTTTTTTGCCATTTTTTTTTTAACTTTAATATTGTCCATCCATCCATCATTCATTGATGCTCATCCGGGGGGGGGGGGGG
>JAODJW010000117.1:30207702-30218119 GCA_026777045.1 Hyperopisus bebe | reverse complement strand
CCCCCCCCCCCCCCCCAAAAAAAAAAAAGAGTCACAGTGTCTTGTTACAGTTGTGTCCAATAATATTTGTCTGGGGGCACTGGGGTCAAAAGCTCAGAAGCATAAAACAATGGCACAGTCCTACTTTTGACGTCCTTTTCAATAAATCCCACCCAGGCAGACAGACCTCTATGAAATACAACAAAAGACAACAGCTGCAGTAACCTACCTTTCAGTTTCATGTTGCCCTTTTCTGTATGTTGCCCTGGCGCATGTATGTATGCTGTATATAAAATTAAATTGTATAGCATAGCAGCTGAAATGTGTAGAGGGTACGTGGTATGCCTTACCTCATGCTTTCTGTAACACACTTGATTATTACTGCCCTGTGGAGCGTACAGGTATCCAAAAAACATACAGAAGTCAAAATGATTAATTTTATTATTAAGGTAAATAACACCAAACATAGCAAAGAACGAACATCCCTGTTAACCATTACTTTTCATGACTTGCTACATCATTAATCTGGTTAATATGCCAAGGAGAACATTTATAATTTTGTTTAAAATCATTGAAATGGTTAATATGTGCAGGATATTGGCTTGAAATATCATTGAATTACATTTCTAAGAATAGGCTTACATAATGATTTGTTTTAGTAGGCCTACTGTAAGGATACCACCTGCTTTAACATGACACCAGAGATGAAATCACCAAACGCTGAAATCACCTGCAGCTATTATGAGAGACGCACTGCCTGGAGGAACTTAAATGATTTCCCATTGCTTATGATACCACTTAGCATCGCTGTCCTTCTAGTCAAACGTACATCCGGAACTCATTCGCTGTGGGATGTTAGCTCTCACCCGGACCATAAAAAGGGGTGTGCAGAGAGCACGTCGGAAGTCTCGAGAATATTTAATAACAACGGCTTTTTTTTGTAGTTTTGCGACGTTGTTCGTCTGACGTTTGTGTCGTAACAGTAATCAGCAATACATTCACTAACTTCGTTAGTTACATACGCGTAAAGGTGGGAAAAGCTGCTCGTTTTTACTTTTCTCTTTATTGTGACCTGGGCACAATTGTAATGTCGTCCCCAATGGAAATGACCGAGCTGTATGACAACGCTCTGCTTGGCATACTACAGCACGTCGGAAACATCCAGAATTTTCTTCAGGTTTATTTCGGTTTTCTGTACCGAAAAACCGACTTCTATCGCCTGCTCTCCGGCCCCAACGAGCGCATGGGTTTCCCTCCTGGAGTAGCGGAGAAGATGGTTCTTAAGGTAAAAAGATCAGTTAGCTTAGTTCGCTCTTTCTGCTGCATTATACTATACAGCATTATTATTGATTAAAAAGTGAATGTAAGCTACGTTAAGTACAATGTATTTTTGTAACAGCAAGTAGTTGTCAATATGAGAAACTACTGTGGACATTCGCAAAAGGATGTGTTATAAAAGTAAAGTGCTGTGGGGTTTAGTATATACGGAGTTTTGTATTAGCCTTGGAGATCACAGCCGCTTGATTACGGCGTGTATTGCTGGTTTGTCGCCCTTTGCGTGACTAACGCATCTACGTAAACACGTCCGAGCATTTAAATATATTACAGATACTGTGAATTTCTGTACTTTTTGTTGGCGCTTTGGATTTTATAAAAATTGATCCAAATCGAACAATTTTGAACTGTTTGTTTTAAACTATTACGATCACAATGAAGCTACACTAAATAACATCACACAAACTGTAAAAACGTATTAAAAACATTTTCGTAATAGGGTTTTTAGAATGAATGTTGGCAAAATCAAAATAGGTTACAGTTAATGTTATACCTATTAATGAAGCGTAGATGGTTCATTTACTAAGCATTATTTCGAAGTGTTAAAAGGCATTCTTCAAGTTTGTGAAGCTTTTGAAGTTGTAAGACCATTTGATAATTACATTTTATGATCATTTGTTTGCCATACTTATGGACTAGTCAAAAGTTGTTAAAGTAGTTTGTTAAACAATTTTGTACACATAACTGAACAAAAGTTCAATAATAAGGCTAGGGAGTAATGATCAGATATTTTGATATTTTTAGAAACTAATTAAGAGACTATGCATTTGGGAAAAATCCATTTTTATTAATGCATATCTATGAGTTGCAAGTTTATACAGGGCCATAACATTTTAATTCAGAAATTTCCAAAAACGTCTTTGCTTCACCATTTTTGATTTTGATGAAATTTGGCATTTGAATTGCACATATCTTCCAGAGGTCAGAAATGTTTATTTTTGACCATACCATGAAAAGGTTCTCTTTCTGAGCTTTTATGAGAGCTGTAGCTGGGTGGTGTAGGAATGTTCTTATATATCAAAGAGATTTTAAAAAAATAATAAACATTTCTGGGCTATAGGAGGCGTATGTAACTCACATGCCAAATTTCATCAATATCAAAAATGGTGATGCAAAGGCCATTTGTTGAATTAAAATGGAATGACCATACTATTAACCATTTGCATCAGTAATTTAAGAAATAATCGGATGAAGTTGGCTTGTGCGATTTGTGATTTATCACAAACTTTTTATTGCATAAACCTGCATTGATAAATGCTTACATTTTTGTTACTCCAGACATTCAGGATGTTTGAGCGTATAGCAGCACAGGATAGAGAGAGACTCACACAGGAGAAGGAGATGAGGACGGCGCCCCCTGCAGTGCAGGAGGTGGTGGTACAGTCTGAGCAGCAGGAAGCAGGTGCACTGGGACAAGAAGATTTGGCGCCAGCGGTGGAGTCTGCGAGCCCAGCAGTGGAGTCTGCCAGCCCCGCTGCGGAGAAGACCCCACCTTCTGAGCCAAAGCCAGCTTGCAGTGAGGCTGCTCAGCCTCCAGAAGCTGGTCAGGCAGAAGGGGGCTCAGATGCCGCTGATGCAGCATCGTGAGTGTCTCTCTGTGCCTGTGTGGGCACTTAGGAACAGCTTGAGCTGTGCTGTTACCTTGGGTGCTGTGTGCAGGATGTTTTGTAAGGCAAGGGAATCGTGAATTGGAAGAAAAACTAATGTTTTCCTTGCTTTTATCCAAGGTTTTACCTCTTTATAGAAACTGATGGTCAACTGGAGCAATTCAATAAATTGCTGTATAGTACAACAGCAGGGTTCCTTGCTAGCTACCGCTGTACCTGATATTTCCAGGAGAAGGAATGGGTGGCGGCCATCTGTTAATCTCCGTTTAGTGATAAGAAGCTGGCAAAGGTGTATTGCTTAGCCATTGTTGTTGTTCCGCTTGTTCCAGAGGGCAGACGCGGTTCCAGGCAAACCCAGACAGTTATAATGGAGCTATCAGGGACAGCTACAGCTGGTCACAGGATTACTCAGATGTGGAAGTTCGTGTGCGTGTGCCCGCCAACATCACCAGGGGCAAACAGGTGAGTCCATCACGCCCTTCCTCTGCACGGCTTCTGTCTGTCTGTCCGGAATAATTGATGTAGTTTTAACTCCGGCATTTGCTGAAGGAAGCACTGATTTGTTTGGGGTTCAGCTGTGCTGTTTAACCTCGGTCTTGACATTTTTTTGTATTTAAGTGAAAATTCAAGACTAGTTTACTTTATCAGTTTCTTGTAAATTGTCAATGAAATGATTAGTAAAGATAGTTAGTTAGATGATTGAATCAGTGCTGCAGTCTGTCCGTGTGTTTTTTCAAACATGAGGGGGGGCATGGTCTGATCTGTATGTTGTACTACACAGCGGTCAAAACTAAAGCTGCAGATTCTCAGGACAAGCTGTTGGAATAAATCTGAGCCCTGACTATTGATTTAGATGTAGGGAGGCCTGCAATCACTGGCCTTCTTCTGATAATTTGGCTGTCTTCAGCTCCTCTGATGCTTCGGATTTTCATGTGAAGCCCAAAAAAATGCAGTGCAAATCTTACCACGATCGCTTATACTGCATAAATTAGGAAGATAAAGATAAAGATGCTTTATTATCATTGTACAAGTACAATGAGATTTTGTTTGGGGCACGCCAGCAGATACACAGTAAAAAAAATTACAATAAAATCCGAAACAGTCAGCATTACTTGCATCGCAGCTCAGATAATGTAAGAATATTGGAAGATAGTCCGGCGTGGACCAGGAGGCAGTGGCATTGAGGTGATAAAGCACATGCTATGTAACGGCTGTGTGGGCACCTTGGCAGGTGTCGGTGAATCTGCAGGTGGGCAGCATCCGCGTGGCTGTGCGCGAGGGGCACACAGAGCGAGTGCTTATGGAGGGAGAGCTGACGCACAAGATCAACACAGAGAACTCCCTCTGGAGCCTGGAACCTGGGAGCTGCGTGCTGGTATGTCAGAGAGCGTCTGTCCCACACGTTTGGCCGCCGGGGCTGTTTGCGGAAAGGCCGCGCGCCTGAGGGGTTTGTCGCACATACAATCACACTTCATACTTGGGGAACAGATACGCTCTGCATAGGTGAGGGATTTCTACAAAGGGCTCTCTCAAAGGCTGTGAAAAATGAGGCGTCGCTTCAGCTGTGACTCTAGGCCGTCTCTGAGCGCTGGATGCTCAGGTATGGAGGTGGGGGGCTGGCTGATGAGGTGTAGCCCCTCTGATTTCCGCTCCCTTCAGCTGTCCCTCAGCAAGAGCGGGGAGGTGTGGTGGAGTGCCGTCCTGAAGGGCGAGGCGGAGATCGACGTCAACCAGATCAACCGGGAGCGCTCCATGGCCACAGTGGACGAGGAGGAGCACGCCGTGCTGGATCGCCTCACCTTCGACTACCACCAGAAGCTACAGGGCAAGCCGCAGAGCCACGAGATGGTGTGTATCTGTGCTTGTACCCGCCTACAACAGTGGTTCCCAAACTGGTCCTGGGGGGGATGCGCAAACAGTCCACTGGGAGCAAAAATATGGGGCGGCTCTGGGTCACAGAGGACTGGACTGGGGAATATCGGGGAATGTCATAAAAGATGGGAAATCGGGCGGATTACCCATGAGCTTCTGTTTTTGTAGTTATGTGAAGGTGTCTGTGGAAAAAGGTGTAAACCTTGTCAGTACAGGGTGATTATGGTGTAAATATGTGTATTTATATCATGATGCTGATATGGGCCTGTTTGTGTTGCAGAAGGTGCATGAGATGCTGAAGAAGGGCTGGGATGCAGAGGGGTCTCCCTTCAAAGGGCAGACGTTTGACCCGACCATGTTTGACATCCCGCCCAGTGCTGTGCAGTTCTGAGTTTCACCAGGAGAGGGTGCCACAGACAAACTGCCTTCAGCCTCACAGGGAGAGGATGCTTGGATACACACACTTGCACACATGGGCGTGTGGTTTCCGCCCATGTGCCCTAAGTATGAGAGGGCCTGCATTCAAACCACAGTCTCCTGCCAAAGCTTCCAAAAGCAGAAATGGACTGAATTGTTCAGAATTCATCTCTTGGGTTCGTTGCTTTCTCCTTGGCAGTGGGGTCAGAGTTCTCTTTTGGTCAGAAGTCTGCTTGTACACCGCTTAGTTCCTGAAATTTTCTAGAAAAACTTTCATGGGGTAAATACAATGTCAGGTGCTGTATATGTGCTGTTAATTTGTATATTTGTTGACTTGATGGGATTCCCCTCTCGGCGTTCTTCCCCACAACAGTGTGTTCACAATTTCAGTTGTCTTCTGTCCCGCTATCATTCATCTTCAGTTTAAGCACTTCAAAACTTGGTTCCCATATCTTACTAACTCCTTTGATTATGTTGTGTAACTATAAATAAATAAAAAAGTGTGATACGTTTCTTGCTTTTTTAAATATACAGTACATGATGATTATAAACTCCATGTCATTCTATTTACCAGGGGACTTCATCCTCCCTGTATCATTGCAGATTTTATGATGTGATGCAGGGTTATTTACGTACTTCAACCTGTTGCAAGCCGTGTAGAACTCAGATTCGGCTGAATTTACAGTTATTGATTTCTATGATGTGTTTGCTGGCGCCTGTTTTTCTAATACACTCTGATTTATAAAAGTTATCATTAGGTGGCGCTGCACACACGTTTATTAAAGAGCGAGGAACGAAATGTACCCGCTTTTCTCCATCCTCAGGGTGTAAGGAATCTGACATGCTCTGCTGGTACAGAAGTCAGGAGCTGGAAATAAGTGTAGATGTTCCAGCTTCAAAAAAGATAGATGAGTAAGGCCGAACCGCACAGAGAATGCTAAATTACGGAGCTAATTGGTCCAAACTAGTGATTATGTCTAATGAACAGCACTACGGGCCCCCAGAACCAGAATTTTCTACTAGTCTCAGTTAAAACAGACGTAGGAACCACGCTGGAACATCCACTATGAAACACTATGGACAAACAGTTGTATTAATTCGGGAGGTAATTTGGGAAATGGCAAACCGGGCAATTAATGTGAGCGGGACAAAAAACCTGAAAACATTTATAATCTGCTCCAATAAAGGAGTACATTTCGTAGCTGCTGCTGCTTGTTGTTCAGTCTGGTTTGGTTACCATTTATGGAAAGTACACTTGTGTGACAGAACAGATGCGTGATATTTAATCTCAGTAAAATGCCGTCAACCGTGAACATTGTACTGTGTTCACTTTGCCCTTCCATCATCGCGTCCTTGTGCATCGCCGACTGAATATGAATTACTGTCTTTAATATTTCAGAAGCCTGTTTCAGCAAAGTAAAAACGGATTTATAAAGAAGCTACCAGGTGTGAAACGTAAGAACACGTTACATATGCCTCGTTCAATCGGTTGTTTTTTTTTTTAATGTACGCGCACAACGGTTTTGTCGCTCGCCGAAGTCGGTGCCCACGCACGAAGTTGCAATGAGCCCCCGATTGGTGGCAATGATGACCCGTTTGGTTGTGCCAGGAGGGGAGGCTTCGTCTGTGCAGTGGCAGCCGAGCGCACTGCAAGCTGAAAGGCGCACACACACCAGAACAAGGAGGGGAAAGAGGCAGGCAGCGCAGCCTCCCGCACATATCCGCTTCGCAGCAGCGCGACCGGCTGAACCGCGGGCGCCTCGTCCTCCGGATCTCCGTCGTTAAAATAAGAGAAAGTTCAACTTTTTATATATAATATATATATATATATATTGATTGTAGTGCAGCTCGGCAGAAGACGACGATCGCCGCGGAAAAGACGGAGACATGGCAACCACGACCTGTACGCGATTTACGGACGAGTATCAGCTGTACGAGGAGCTCGGAAAGTAAGATCTGACCCCTGCGATCAAACCCACTGATTCCGGTCGCGGTCTCGCCCAGCACCGCCGTTATTTTTACGGTCGGCTTCGCTTAGGTGGAGGTGGCGCTTCGGGGTGCCAGCGCGTTGCACTCGCTCCGTCTTCGGTGTTTCGCTTGCTGGGGCTCCGCTGCTCCCCGAAAATGCAGTTTTCTCCACGGGCGCACATGCATTAAAATTCACATGTAATTATGTAATCTGATCTCGACTGCTTTTTTAAAAAAATTGCGTAGTTGGTAGCAGTTATGCCGCCCCCCCCCAACTCGTGTGCTGATACAGTTGCAGTAGTTGAGTCGCTTCAGCTTGGTGGTGGTGGTGCTGGGAGGGGGGGCAGTGACATTTTGAGCTGTCAAAAAATCGAAGCGGCTGTTTGGTGTCTATAATACGCGTCTCTGTGGTGAAGCATGCCTGCTCCCTGACGTTAGGGGTGTATTTTATTCTCTTCCCCCCACCACACACCCCCACCGGTTTGTGTGCGTTGTTTTTTGCCTTGTTTTCTGCTCAGTTATCGAACAGATCGCCGCCACCATATTTATCGCGGTCATAGATAGACAAGAAGCCAGATGCCATTATTTTTAATCCAGACAATGAGTGTAATCATTTGCACGTGTGGTTCCTGAAGTTTAAGCTGCTAATTTTACGCCAGCGCCCTAACATAATATGTGTGGGCTACGGGATATGGCGAGTGATATGCAGCCTATATAAATGTGTGAGTGGGTTGGGGGTGTGCAGTTATTGCTCGTTTTTACTGTGCTCCTTGCACGGTGGATTTGGTTTGGAAAAAAACTTGCAAGTTAGACGCGATGTTGTAGGTTTTACGGCTCATGCTGTGAAGTCGGCCCGCGTTCGGGTCCAGCATGGTCCACGGACCGGGTCAGAATATACTGTCTGTGTCACCTCTTCGCTCCGGTGACATTTGAGCAACCGGCAATAAATAATTAAACAAATAGCTATATTTGGCCGCTATCACCTTCACTTTCAAGACATTTTAGCATGTTATGTTTATGATATTAATGGAGCCACTCGCTATACTAAAAATACGTTACTTTATTTATACATGTTCATTTACGGTATTGTGGAGTTACCACTCTAACGCATATACAGCATCTAACCCCGCTGCCAAACTGCAATTAAATTAAGAGGTTACAGTCGACCAAAGCCGAGACCACGAAACAGCATTTCCTGTAAAACCTATTTTACATTTTTTTTTCATAACTAGCCTACCGATTACAACTTCCCGTCTTTACTTTTTTAATGTAAGTCATATACTATAAATACATTTATGACACGTTGTTCGGCATTGCTTAATTTATGAAATATATTTTTTCTTTTAATTGTAATTGTCTAAAGATTTTTTTTCAATGTAGGCCTACTTTAATTCACATAAAATTACATGTTTTAAGGGTCTTACAAAGTCATTATATCTATTACATCAATTCAAACTACAATTTCAAATAATTTTTATATACTAATTGTCAGGGGCGTCGGAGGAGCACGGATACCCTGACAGATTCAGAGGGCCCAGCTCCTGACAGGGGCCCTTGAACACATAAAATCTGGCGGGGGCAAGGTGACATTTTACCGGGGGGGCGTATGAATGATAGTGAACATAACGGGATGCAGACCCCGTCTGTTCAAGACAAATGCATCTGTGAACTTTTCTCATTTAAATCCTAAGTGGACAGTTGTTCTGTAACTTATTGTTTTCTTGAAGCATTAAGACGCGCAAGCCACACTGACGGCCCCAGGTCGCAAAATGCATACTTGGTGGCCGGGATCATAGCCGGTAGTTTGTGCGCCTCTCGCTGCCTTAATCGCTTGACAGGCGGAGCCGTTTAATTCAGCTCAATGTCTCCTCTGAGACAGAGCAGGCCGGCTCAAGCACTAATGAAAAGCAGTTTGCTAACACGTTGATTACCCCGAAGCGCAGACAGGCAAAGGCGGCCGTCCCATTTCCACTCATCGGAGAGCTGGAGCAAATGGAGGGCCAGTTATAAGCTAAAAAAAAAATAATAAGATTGGGACCTGCGTATGTTTGACTGGCTGGAAACAGCCCGTTTTAATACAGTGTTGTGACGCTGAGGGAGTACCGGCAGCGAACATTTAAATGAACGTTTATTTTGATTTGGCTGACATGGTCCGCCTTAGGGTGCATATTTCCGCACTCGCTGTTTATAAATTAGCGTGTTCTCAGGTGACATCTGTATGTCGCTGTGATGAGTGGTGTTTACTTGCCTTCTTTTTTTAAAGTGACCACCCACTCAAAGTCAATGTTTATGACTAAATTACAGGGCATTTTCCCCTTGAACATTGTGGTGCTAGGCCAGAGATAATATACCGATATTGTTCCGCAGTATTTTTTCGCCGGACCATCCGCTGTAGTTCAAAGCACGCTGTCCTACGCCAAGACCCATTGACTAATCTTGCTTGACCACCCCTGTCAAGTTGTCCTGGGAAGGGCTGCTGTAATACACGAAGCATGATTAGATTTCAGCTCTGACCACTGAGTGCCAAGTGTGTGTGTTTTTCTTTATCATGAAATTTTAGGTTCTTGTAAATAGCAGGAAGTGCTTCCATTATATATGAAGTTTTGTGCTCCGATGAGCGTTCTGACCCGTTAATAAGAGTGACTGTGGTATGGCTGGTCCTGGCTAGCACAGAACCATCTGGTCACGACGTCTCAGAGCTCAGGAAGCAAGTCGGCTGGCAGCGGCCTGCGGGGCGCCATCTTTGATCACGTGCTCGGTGCTCCCCTTCCCCTTCAGTGTGGATCTCAGTGTTCTGCCCATGAAGAAGGTCACAAGTCAAGCAAGCTCTGTAAGCATGCTGAGGGACTGCAGAAGAGGTGGGCGGGGCAGAACAATCCACATATGGACTTCAGCAGGTGGGCGGGGCTCAACATGTCCACTTATGGACTTCAACAGGTGGGCGGGGCTTAACATGTCCACTTATGGACTTCAGCAGGTGGGCGGGGCTCAACATGTCCACTTATGGACTTCAACAGGTGGGCGGGGCTCTTTATGTCTGCATATGGACCTCAGCAGAGGGGTGCAGCTTGTTTATATCCACTTATGGGCTTCAGCAGGTAGGTAGAGCTGTATATATCCATATATGGACTTCAGCAGGTGGGCGGGGCTGTATATATCTACCAGAGGTGGAGATTTCAGGTCCAGAGAGTACAAATCCAGACCAGGATTTTGTTTCAACCAACCAGTTGAGTACTCTG
>JAODJW010000117.1:30181318-30194677 GCA_026777045.1 Hyperopisus bebe | reverse complement strand
TTCCACCACCGTAACCCCCGCCTCGGTCATTCCTCCTCACCCTGCCTTTTCTTTCCTCGCCTCCCTCCTTTTCTTCCATTTTGTTTTCACAGTCACTGTATCCATCAGATTCTAGACAGTGTCAATCACATTCACCAACATGACATAGTTCACAGGGACCTGAAGGTCAGTATGTGTAGCGCCCCCGCCTGGCTGCCCGTGGGCCTGCCTTGCCTGTCCGTCTGCCTGTCCATATGCCTGTGATCCTGTATGAGTCCAGCACTCTGATTTGCTTCCGCTGCACTGACTGCCCCGTAAGCCCCTCCCCCTCCTTAACCCAAGCTCCGCCCCCTGCCTTAACCCCGCCTCCTCTATCTATCGCCTTCCACAGGTGACCTGCTGGCCTGTCTCACATCTTCGATCACATTAAACGCTGCCATTCAGACGTTCCTGTGGTTTCATTTTGGTTGTGTTACCGTGTCTTTGTGTGTGTATCAACCTTAGCTTAAGCATGACCGTAACAGGCCCAGCTCTTATTTAGAGAATCCCAGAGGTGGAGGACTCTGTGTCCGCTGGTGAGCAGCCTGCTTCTCTGGGCTCGGATCACCACACCCCCGGTCCCGCTTTGCATAATAGCTCTCTCCGTGAGGTTCCGTAAGGTTCTGCTCCTCCTCCATGCGCAGCCGCCCGCCAGGCGAGTGGGCAGGCTGTGATCTGGTGCCTCTGGCAGAGATCCCGACTGCCGTTGTTCCTCGTCCAGGGCGGACATCTTGAAACGCGAGGCTCTCGCAGTGGAGGCCGGCAGATCGGTCTCCAGATGAGCGGCGGACACCCCTCGATAGTGCGTGGGCACCGTGCGACTGCGTAATCTGCGTTTAAGAACTCGGAGTCTGAAATATCGTTTGGAGTCAGGAGGCTGGAAGACCTGGACTGGGTGGGACTCTGGCGTGCTGTCAATCAGTAGCAGCTTTAGTCCCGCCCACAGCCCTTGGGTGTGGGAGTGTGTCGGCGCCGAGATGCCGATTTCACAGAGGCGGTGTGACGTTGTGGGAGTGTGTGACTGGAAGCTTAGACTGGTAGCATCCACTGGGCCCTGAACAGCGGGGAAAGTGTAAATCAATTCAAATCAGGCAGGAAAGACACAGACACATACGTCCTCGCTCTTTTTCACACTCACACACATAGACACACACACCACCACTCTCTCTGATACGCACCCACCCCTCTGCAAACAAGCATTAGTGCACACACTCACACGCACACACGCGTGCACACACACACACACACTGCTGTCATACTAAGATAAGCACACGAGCTGCTCATTCTTATTCCCTTAATCTGTATGTCTCTCCTACAGAGAGACACTAACACAGGCAGACAAATATATATTGCCACAGCCCACACCCTGACTCATAGCAGCCCCCTCCCTGCCTTGGCACAGCACACGCACACACACACAGACACGCACGCACACTCAGACACACGCACACATACACAGACACGCGCACACACACAGACACGCACACACAGACACACACATTTTCTCATTGGCTAATTGATATGTGTATGTCACTGGCCCCATATTTATTTTTTGAAGAAGGGCCCTAATTTACTGCTCTGAGCTTAACTAATTCACAGCTGTCCCTCTCTTCCCTCCTTTCTCGCTGCCTCTCTCCCACTCTCACCCCTTCTTTCTCCCTCTCTTATCCCCTCACCCCCCTACTCTCACCATTTCTCTCTCCATCTCTCATTCTCTCACCCTCCCACTCTCACCCCTTCTCTCTCCCTTCACCCTCCCACTCTCACCCCTTCTCTCTCCCTCTTCCTCCCTCACCCTTCGACTCTCACCCCTTCTCTCTCCATCTCTCACCCACTCACTCTTCCACTCTCACCCCTTCTCTCTCCATCTCTCACCCACTCACTCTTCCACTCTCACCCCTTCTCTCTCCCACTCTCACCCCTTCCCTCTCCCTTTTCTCCCACCCTCTTGTTCACTCTCTGCTCTCTTTCGCTGTCCCCTCTTTCTCTATTTCTCTCTCACTCCAGAACAGAAGCACCCTGTCTGCAGTTTACTGTAGGGCCAGATGTCATGTGGCTCAATTATGCAATTTTGTTTACAGCATCTTCACCTAAGCAGGGGGTCACAAGCTTAGACTGACTGCAAAAAAAGTGAATTCACAGTTACGCCATGAACAACAGACCCATCCAGCAGCCATTAATACCTGTATCTCATACATAAAGAGAATATTTTCCAGGGGATGCAGATTAAAAAGACCTCCTTCAGTGCCCCGGTGACTCTGCCAACGTCCCTGCCAGGAATGAGCACAGGAAACACTGACCTTCAGCCTATGACCTCTGACCCAGCACCCTTTATCACTCCCCCTGACAGCCCATAATTTCTCCTTTCCACGCCACTAGCCTGAGCAGCCTCTCTACATAAACAGCATGTCAGGTTGCTGTACATGACAGAGCGTTTCAGAATATTATGGATTTTATGAGTAATCTATAGATAACAGACAGGTTTATAGGTGTGGTGGTTTTTGACAAAGGGGCAGCGTGTGGCTCAGTGGGCTAAGCCTGTGTGCCTGTAATCACAAGGTTGCCAGTTCATACCCAGCCTCAGCACGTCTGCGGGTCCTTGAGCAAGGCCCTTAACCCCCAGCTCCCTCGGTGCTGCTACAGGTGGCTGCCCTTCTCGAACAGTTGAGGGGGGCGTAAAGACAATTTCCCCACTGGGATCAATAAAAGTATCAGTTATTATCATTATTGCCTTTGTTTATTTGGTTTTGGGGTATTTACTTTCAACATTCCTTCTTGCTAGTCCTCCATTGATCCTCTGTGGTTGGAATTTACTTTGACATGAGCCTCCATCCATCTTCTAATAAGTCATCAGGGTCTCCAGTGGACACCCTGGATGGGACATCAGTCCATCTCAGGACACAAGGCAGGGGGACACCCTGGATGGGACATCAGTCCATCTCAGGACACAAGGCAGGGGGGACACCCCTGCCCTCCATCTCAGAGCACATTCACACACAAACTCGATGATACACTGCAGACAATGCGTAATTGTGTGCCTTTGTAACCTAGAAGGACCACTTCATGGGGAGAATAGGCTAGAGCCATGAGCTCTGAAGGTGGCTGTGTTTGCCTGCAAGGTGTAAGATGGTCAGATAGCAGATATGTCAAGAAATCGTAGATTTCAAAGATTCTGGATGATGCTGTGCTCTTCTTATTATGTGCTGTGTACTTCACAGTCCACTGAATGTTCAGACAATCTCTGTCATGCTGGTTATGTTGGAGTGCCTCTTCGGTGCGGTTTATAGGTCTAACAACCTCCTAGTACTTTTCCACACCTTTGTCGTTCATGTTTTTGTGTTTGAGGATGTGTAGTGGAAGGGCATGGGAAGAGGCAGGGAAGATTTCCTCACCCAACTCAGCACCCCCCCCCCCCTCCCCAAAATCCTGGCCTGTGCACGAGACTGTAACGCTGCTCAGACTAACATGCGCCCCCTGGTGTTTGCATGCAGTCATTGCATCCAGCAGATCCTGGAAGCGGTGCTTCACTGCCACCAAATGGGCGTGGTGCACCGGGACCTGAAGGTGAGTGACAGGTCCTGTCGGTGATGTTTCGTGCATTGCTGTATATGTCTGCTATTTGTATTTGTTGGTGAGTCTGTACCTATATTATTATTATCATTATTATTACTATTACGATTATTATTACTAAGTACCATTTAGTTGATGTCGACTGTCAGAGATCCTGTCATCTCTCCTGTCCTGTCAGGGTCTTCATATATGTTTGAATTTGTGTCTAACACTGAAAAACTTTTAAGTGTTATCAAATTAGGGACCTATCCTTTTAAATTTTCAAAACTTTTAAGAATCTCGCTCTATGCCATTGACTGTGGGTTTCTTAGGCACCTGACGTCACATGTCACGCTTTACATGTCATCAAGATCCAAATGATGTCATTAAACACCCATCAAAGAGATGCAATTAAATGATTCCTGCCCAGGACGGTAAATCGATTGATGTTTGATAAATGGTCTCGTCAGGCTGATTATAAACTGTTGTTCTGGGATTTGATTTCAATGAGTGAATTCTGGCTATTTCGTTGGAGTTCAAGACATGCTAAGACATGCTAAGTCATGCTAAGACATGCTAAGTCATTCTGCGGTAATAAGCTGAAGCAGGTTCTTCAGGGAAGGTGAGTCTCCAGGCCATGCATTGGCAAAGCACAGTAATAATGTTGTGGTAGCATCCAGGTGACAACGGCCAAGCACATAGTGTTAGAGCTATGTTAGCACTGCAGTGCAATCATAATAGCATTGTGTTAGCATGGCAATGGGATTGTCATACCATTGCGCTAACACAGGGAACGCATGGTGATAGCACTGTGCTAGCACAGCGTCGGCATTATGATGCCATGTTGTTAGCACAGCGATGGCATCGTGATAGCATTGTGTCAGCATCTTGATACCGATTATGATGGCAGGGTGTTAGCATTTTCATATTTGTGTTGATATTTTGTTTGTGTTGCAATAGCACTTCTGGCTGAAGTCTGGAAAGTCTGGACAGGTCACGCAATGCAGCCGTTTAACAAGTTCCATGTGCATGCTTATGGCTGAATGATGAAGGATGACTTTTGGATTAGCAGCAATGAAGTAGCTTCTGTTTCCTTTTATACACACAACCTTGTTTTTTGGGATGTGACATTTGATCAAGGGGAACTCATTCCTTGCTTTGAAGGTGACCCGGTTTAAGGAGACACCTTAGCAAGCCGCTAAGTTCAGCTAGAACAGAAGAAGTTTTTGCTTGGAGACCTGCTCTGTGACCTGGAAGCAGACCGCCCGTAAAAACGTCACTGGCTAGCGACCTTTGCAGAGTCCGATCCAAATGACTTGCTGCCATCTTGCATGTGCATGTGTACTGCATGAGTCACCGTTGAAGACTCTGAAGATCAGCTGACATCTTTCGGACTCTCAGTGTTTTGTTCTCCTCTCCTGATGCTGTATGAGAAGCGTCCCCCTTGAATTAAACGGCACATTATAATGTCAGCCATCTCCCAGGCGCCAACTGTAAACATCGGGCTAGGCTTGCTTGACGAATATGCAAAGGTTGATGTTATCTTTTGATGCCACGCAGAATTCGTTTTTACCACTGTTTATTTTTGTAGAATTAAATAAAAAATGTAATCAGAAATAGCATAGACATGTAGCCTAGTGGGACTGGCTGGCCACTATGGCTTGGGTAGATTCCCATTTGGGCTTGTCTCCTCAGAGCTCTTGGTTCACACGTAATAGTGAACGTCACCTCACGGTGTTATGCTAAGCAGCTCTGTGCTGTTTATTCTCGTCAGTTGGGCCCGCGGCCCGAGTGCATCACTCCAGGGTAAAGCTGGGAAATACATGCGACCATTCCCTGAGCGCCAGTCTCCCAGTAGCAGTGTGCTTCTGATCACAAAGGTTTCATATACATTTAAGCGTTTAATGACTGGTCAATGTTTTGGTTAAGAACAGGGATTTAAATCAGTATAGATTTAAGATTAGGTTGTGATTTTTAGCGTGATTTTGGCATTTGAGGATAATTATATTGTCAGCTTCTTGAGTGCATCTTCGATTGTGAGGTCCTGTGGACAGTCACGGTCTCCCTCTGTCACCACGTGTTCCGTGTTCCCTGCGTGTACATGAGTCTCTGCCTCAGTTCCCCGCTCCCTCCGAGCAGAGTGACAGAGGGAGATGGGATTGATTTTTGTCTCAGGACGCCCACGCTGCCCCTTGCACCCCCACGCTCCCTCTCTCTGTAACCCACTTGCACAGCTAGTCTCAGTTCCAGTGGGGCAGCGTGAGTGTAACCTCCTTTACCAGCGTCACTGCGTGGAGCTGATGTGTGTACTTTGGGAGGTGTATCGCCTGGAGTTTGTGCTACTGTTTATGCAAGTGTGTGTGTGTGTGTGTGTGTCTGTGTGTCTGTGTGTGTGTGTGTCTGTCTGGATTCACATTATTCTAACAGGGATTACTGTCCTTGTCTGTAGACCTTGTGGGAGTGTCTGCAAAGTGAAAATCCCTCCAAACAAAAACTACTAAAATGTTTGTGTCTTCGTCAGTTTTCTGTTTCACGTGTCCAGTCTTCAGGGTTGTGGAGGAAGGTGGGAGTTTACATGTGATTAGTGGATAGTCAGGGAATGAATGTCATGTATGGTTAGTTGGTGGTTAATTTTAAATTAAAGCTCTAGAACCCGGTAAGTAGAGTCCCCGAAAATGTCTGAGACTCTCAGAGACACGGGCAGGTTCTGACTGCTCCATATGTGTTAACACAGCATTTTGGTTCTGTGATGTGTGGATGTGGATGTGTTTGCTGAGGCTGTCGGTTTATATAGCCTGGGAACACTGAACACTAAATAGGGTGGAACTGCAAGGGAACGTGACCCGTTTCTGTAGAGGAACGCGGCCCAGAGGGGATTTGGTACAGGGGCGAGGCCCAGTTCTCTGTAGGAAGGTGATTCTGGATGGCTTTAGTACTGCTAGGCCCAGTTCTGTATAGGAGGTCTTCAGCTCTCACAGTGTTCTGTTCGGCCCGGCTACGGAACAGGTTTGTTCGAGCCATTCAAAGCCAGCGTATGTCAGGAAAGAGGGATGTGCTGAGAAGGAGAGGAAGGAGGGAGCGAGAGGGACTGGGAAGGAGAGAAAGACAGATGGCAGTGACAGGAGTATCTGCGATACAGGGGAGCACAAGCCACATCCCGAACAGTGGTCAGCGGGGGGGTCAGCACGCAGGCCCCCACCCCCTCAGCTGCAAGGCGTGCTCTCGCACTGGGGGATATAAATAACACGGCAGGCAGTGCAGTGCGCTCAACGGCACGGAGCAGCAAGGCCCCGAGACGGCGGCAGGCCTGCAGTGGGGATAGCACAATTACACGCCGTCGCCAGTGCAGATTAATGAGGGTCCCTAATGTAGGACAGTGCCCTCCCCCCCCCGCTTACGCTAGGGCTGCAGATGCAGAACCACACAGCTGAACACGGAACCCTCACGCGCAAAGCGTGTGTCACCTTCCTGAGGCTGGAGGGCACAGCGCTGAAACGGTCCTGATGAAAGCGCAGCACATGCCCCCTAGTGTCACCCGATTGGCTGACGCGTGGTCCGTCCTGATGAAGGCGTAGTGTGAAGTGTGCTAATTCTGCTAGCTTTGTTACGGATATCTAAGAATTAGTGTATTTGTGTCACCACATCTGTGTTTCGTGTGTGTGTGTGTGTGTGTGTGTGTGTGTGTTGGGGTGC
The DNA here is from genome assembly GCA_026777045.1 of Hyperopisus bebe. Classification (NCBI taxonomy): domain Eukaryota; kingdom Metazoa; phylum Chordata; class Actinopteri; order Osteoglossiformes; family Mormyridae; genus Hyperopisus; species Hyperopisus bebe. The sequence goes on along the minus strand of JAODJW010000117.1, from coordinate 30,187,417 downwards.
CGCATGATAATCCACGTCATGATAATCTGAGTGTTCCCCTGCCCCTCCTCCCCTCAGCCAGAGAACCTGCTCCTGGCCAGTAAGTGTAAGAACGCTGCCGTCAAACTGGCCGACTTCGGGCTAGCCATCGAGGTCCAAGGCGACCAGCAGGCCTGGTTCGGTACGTGCGCCGCTCCCTCCGCCCGCCTCCACCTTCAGCCTCGTTCTCAGCTCTCCACCTGGGTCAGGGTCGCGGTCGAGGTCATGGTTCCCGAAGGGGAGGGCTTACTGCTAGCGGTACCTCACGCTCCCAGAACGCTAATGAGCTAATTAGCTGCTATGGCTAATATGTAGCGTATGGCATATTAGCATTGTATTGGCAGTCTCGCTCATATTTGCTGATGTGGTTTCTGCCTTCCTGGAGTGCTTAATGCCTCCCTCTCCATGTACAAATATAATTACACCATCTATACCCCCCACACCACCCCCAGTTTACCATATCACTGTGATAACAGCAGCAGCCCCTCTTTATGCATGGCTAGGCTCCCAGGCTGTGACACTCAGGCTGAGTGTGTAGTAGACGCAGGATAAGAGGGACAGCAAGCGGTGCTCAGCTAACACGCAGAGCAGAATAAAGGCCACAGAGGCTGGTTGTAGTTCACACAGCAAGGGCAGCAGGTGGCACGCCAGTTAGCCACGGAGCCTTCCGGCACCAAGGTTGCCATCTCCAGTAAGTGAACAGCTCTTGTGAAACGAGACAAAAAAAATTTGGCAAATCTGACTGTTTTGATAATTGCTTCACCCAGGCAACAAAACATTAAAGCTTTCACAAGTCCCAAAATGTTTTACTGTTTTGGATTTGGAATGATAGAGCAGTGGTTCTCAACCTCTCTTGCACCGTGACCCGATTTTTGCCATGCCAGTTCAGTCGCGACCCTATATTAAGTATTGGTCTAAATTAACACTATGGTCAAGCAGACAGTGCACTCTGCCATTTACACCAATCAGTGCCTGTCGCACAAATCTGATTGGATGTGCCTGTGAATTTTAAAATGAACCGTTTGGGTTTATCGATTTGCAGACCCAAGACCCATTTATATAGGCTAATTCTAGTATTGGGGCTGGGAAATCTGATCGTGGATCAGCATAGGAGCTTGCTGGTTTTAAAATGCTTACATTTCCAACTCCGCCTTGCGATCCTTTCAGAATTCACCGCGACCCAAATTTGGGTTGCGACCCATGGGTTGAGAATCACTGTGACAGAGGACAGGGAGGCACTCGCTAGGAACATCTCAGTGCTGTAATAAGCTGAGCTGTGATTGGCTGAGCTGCATCTGGCCGAGCTGTGATTGGCCGAACTGTGACCAGTCGGCATGTGCTGATGTGCAGGGTTTGCGGGAACCCCTGGCTACCTGTCCCCCGAGGTGCTGAGGAAGGAGGCCTACGGCAAGCCAGTGGACATATGGGCGTGTGGTGAGTCACAGACACAAACAGCAACCACACCGGCCCTTACCTAAGACACTCAGAGAGTCACTCAGACAGACACTACTGTGGGTCCTTACAGAGGAAGCTACCCACACAGATACAGCATCTACAGAGGATGCCAGAATCAGAGGCAAACACACATGCAGAAAGCAGCTCTTATGCTCTCATATATTGATCCTCCTGTCAGAAGGTACCAGTTCTCGCAACATCAGCTGGGCTTGAAATATAATTATTCACCCAGTGGTGATGGAGGGTTGGACATCAGCAGCACGCGATTTCCCTGTGACCTCGAGCTGGGAAATCCAGATCAATTCTCAGGCCATTTTCAAAGCATTCTTGCCGCGACCGGTCTAAATATCATCGTTGGAATAATCGTATCATAATGCATTAAAAGTCAGGATGATCTAGATGTGGATCCCCATGGAAATATGGAATTTGCTAATAATAATATTAGTATAATTCTGTAAATTGTTGTGATGACACTAGATGCATAGGTTAGACACACGGATAAAAGAGGAAACGTTGTATGTTGGGACAAAGCAAAGTGCTGCATTATGATGGAGTCTCTGCACTCGTGGACCAGGTGTGATCCTCTACATACTGCTGGTGGGCTACCCTCCCTTCTGGGATGAAGACCAGCACAAGCTGTACCAGCAGATCAAGGCCGGAGCTTATGACGTGAGTGTGGCCGTGTTCGTCTCCTTGGCCGTTTCACACTCCCTTTCTCACTCTTGCCGTCTTTCACTCAATCTCTGTCAGTCATTCCTTTGTTCTCCGTCCCATAGCACCTCCCTCTCTCTCACATCCCCACGTTCCCCCTACTAAGGATCCCTACGGGTGTGTACTGCTGTCAGCTTATGTAATGGTCTTCTGAATCTGAGTTTGCAGAAGTGTGTCGTCCAGTAGATATTTATGCAGATTACTGTGGGAGAACTGGCTGCATTTAACACCTTTGTTTAAGAATCGTGTTGACATTTATTTATGCGCATTTATAACTAATATGTATTTGATACGTTTTGTTGACATTTCCAGTTACTTTCCGTGATGACATGTTGGTTTAATGAGTTTAAAGTGGGACCGTTAAAGGGGAGGGGGCAGATAGTCAGTATTTCTTCTGCGTTTGATGAGGGTGCTGGACATGCATTTACTGTGTCAGCTGGCTCTTATTTGAACACAGCACCTGGATTTCGCTTTAGATGTTTAATTGCAGGCTAATTAACCATATGGGTTTTTCGTATTGATACCTTCTGTACTGACTCCCGCACTGTTGAATCACAGCTTTTTGTAAAATGCAGTGGAATAACATTAATACCGAATTTAGTCTATTTTTTAGGGATATTATTAAGATATTTAGAGAGATTATCTGTGCAAATCAAATGGATGAACCTAAGAGTGACACCTCTGAAATGCGAACCAATGGCTCACTGAGTGACCGTAACTCCTCCCCTTCTTCCTGCCCTTGCCCCGCCCCTTCCTCCCTTCCTGTTGCAGTTCCCTTCTCCTGAGTGGGACACAGTCACCCCTGAGGCCAAGAACCTGATCAACCAGATGCTGACCATTAACCCGGCCAAAAGGATTACGGCCCAGGAAGCCCTCAAGCACCCGTGGGTCTGCGTGAGTGTCCCTTCCCTATCTGGGGGGCGGGGCATTGTGGACGGCCCACCTAGCCTGACTCCGCCCCCATGCCGTATTAGTCTGAAAACTCGCGGCCGTGTCACGGTTGCATATAAACACACAAAGTGCATTATTGTGTGCTGACATTTACTGTCACATAAACACATGCACACCAGTATCACAAGCACGCACAAGAAGTGCTGCCATGAGACACAAGCACACCCACATCTGTCACTCTGCGCTTTGAGTTTCTCTCACCCTTCTCTCATTATCACTCTCTCTCTCTCTCTCTCTCTCTCTCTCTAACTTTCTCTAAAACACAGCAACGGTCCACTGTAGCTTCCATGATGCACAGACAGGAGACCGTCGAGTGTCTGAAGAAATTTAACGCCAGGAGGAAACTCAAGGTCTGTCAGCGCCTCTACTCACACTCTGCAGTAGCCGGACTGCCCCCTAGGGGGCGCTCTCCCATTCAGCATGTCGGATGCTGTCCGCCATTAGGGGCTTTCAGTTTAAATCAAGTCAAATGACAGAAGGTGAAATATCTGCGCGGCTGTGATGCATGTGTGTGCGAGCAGCATCCGTGGGACCAGAATTCAGCCTCCTGAAATCCCGACATGAAATGCAAAATTGAGGAATGTCAGATGCATGTTATTTAAGCTAGAGGGTTTAATAAAGGAATCCTCCGGAAATAACCTGCATGATTGGCAGGTAATGTCCTTCTGCGCATTAGTACTATAAGATCTGGCCTTGAAGAACTGGAGTTTGTCATTTTACTGTATTATTATTATTATTATTATTATTATTATTATTATTAGGTTCCAGGTCTTTTCAATGACTCTGACCAGTAGACAATAAAGATGAAATATATATAAATAAAATGGTTACAGGTAAAAATATCTAAATAAATATATATGTAATAGAATAGAACAGAATCTGTATTGAGACACAACTGAGGGCATTTTTGTTGGTACAGCTTTACTACAAGTGACAGTAACAGACAGAATAAGGCAACCGCATAGAAATAGTGCACTACACAGAATGGACACAAAAATACATGTAATGTACAATTTAAATGCAGTATAGAATCAAATCCCAGGACAGATAGCAAACAATGCAGAATAGATCTCTAATATAACTTAGGAAATGTTTCTGAATAATCTGCATTGTAACAGGGAGTAGTGATTGCTTGGCTTGAAAGTCAGCGCGGTGAAGCTGTAGGTCTGCTAGGGCCGAACAGGGAGCGCGCCAACCAGGGGGAGGCGCTATAAGGACGCGCTGGATGTGGGAACGTGGTGTTAATCAGAGCTGTGTCAGTCAGCATGGGGGGGGGCAAAGGTACCATGTGACCATGACGTTGTTCCCTTTTCCATAGGGTGCCATTCTCACCACCATGCTGGTCTCCCGTAACTTCTCTGGTAAGGACCTGGGGGGCCAGGGACGCGGGTCTAAAATGATCAATTCCTGGCAGCTTTATTTCACAGCAAAGGTCAGCATCCAGGTAACTTAGAAAGCACGGTGACACAGGGTCATGTGCCTCTTTGGGATTCAATCCCATACCCTGCTGTATTTCAGTGCCTAGGCCTGGTTGTGCTACGCTCTGGCTCCACCTGTAACTACCACCCCTTGGCTTTGGTAGACGTATGTTTTGCCATGACGGGATTCAGGTTAAGTCAGTGCCTGCATCTCCCTCGATGACGGACTCGTCCATGCAGAGGCCAGTCTGTTACTGAAGGGCCTTTTTCTTAACAGTTTGTTGTTAAAGTCACATGATCGATCTTGACGAGGGCCTGTTTTTTTCCCCTTTGCACCCGTATTTTTCATGTATGAATTATGACATGAACCCTGCCAGCTGCTTTGTGTAAAAGGCTTTTAAGGAAGTGTTGATATGTCCTGAAATTAATCACTAAATTTAAATGATCTTGTTTGTTTTACTTCATTGTTAGGCTCACAGGTCTGCAGTGTCTCAGTGTGAGAAGGTGCATGACCATGACCTTGCCAGACAGTAATGGATGATAGATGGTTGGGGGGGGTATGCAGGTGTGATCCCTGTGTTGGGGGCTGGGGGGCGGGGCTTGTATAGCAGTGCTCCACGTCAGCTGGCCAGTCCAGTGTAGTCCTTTCCTTATTGAAGTGTTTCTCTCTCTCTCACACACACACACACACACACACACACACACACACACACACACTTGCACAGTTACAGCAGGTCAGTGGGTGGCTGTGACAGCGTGTGTCTTTCCTAAGAGGAGGTGGGGTCCCAGGTTCCAGTTGCCTTGGCAACCGGGAAAGAGGAGGTGCTCTGGCTACAGTTCCCCATCTCCAGCAGCTGCCACCTGCCACCACACTCAGTGGAGGCTCCGCCCACCATAACCCCCCCCCCCCCCCCAGACTGCGGGCACCTGTTCAGGGGCCTTGAGACTGCTATCGCCCAGGGGCTGCTGTCTGTCCGGGTGGGGGCCCCTTCCGAGCGGTGCGCCTGTTTTCTGATACCGCGCGTCCCCCCCCACGCCACATCCGGGGGTCCGGCCAGCTTCTCGGTGTTCAGGCTCTTTCATTAGACGGAAACCAGGGGAAATCGATGATGTAATAAGCTGAGTGATGGGGGCTCTGCAGGTCTGACCCATTCATCCTCCGTGTGTCACACTCCCTATTTTTTCTTTCAGACTAACTGGTGATTCTTTTCTCTTCCCCCTTTTTTATTTCTCCCTCTCCCTCTCTCTCCCTCCTGCTATTTCTCTCTCTCTCTCTCTCTCTCTCTCTCTCTCTCTCTCTCTCTCTTTCTCTCCCCGACCCCCTTCTCCTTTCTGATGACGTTGTTCTTTCGGACATTAACAGTAGGCCGCCAGACAACGGCTCCAGCTACTGTCTCTGCCGCCGCGGCTGCCGCTGCAGCTGCCGCCGGCACGACCGCTGGGCTGGTGGAACAAGGTAGCTGCACAGCCCCCCTCCCCCCCCCCCCCTGCAGGGGGCGCTGTTCCTCCTCCTCCCGCTCCCTCATCATTGCTGCTCCGCTCATCT
>JAODJW010000117.1:30167227-30180880 GCA_026777045.1 Hyperopisus bebe | reverse complement strand
CCTCTCCCCTAACCTCCACCCTCTCCCCTTACCCCCCCCCCTAACCTCTACCGTCTCCCCTTACCTCCACCCTCTCCTCCTTCTACATTCTCCCCCCTCTCTTCTTTGATATTTTTCCTGGACCCCTAGGAGTATCCACCCTTGAAACCACTTCCTTTCTGATCTTCTCCTGCTCATTCCCTCCCTTCTCTGATTCACCCCCCCATGGTGCTCCTTTAACCCTTCCCCACTGATCTCTCTTGAGTGTGGGATTGCCCTATGCACCCCCGTGGTCTGAGGAATGGTATTGCCTGCCTTAATGGCCTGCTCTGTGTTGCATGTGGAGACAGTCTAACGCATGTGTAGTGTGGGGGGTCGGCCTGGGGGCTGACCGGGGTCTTGTGGGGCTGCATGTTGTACACTTGCACTCTGCTGTGTGCGTCTTGCGTCCGTTGACGGTCTACAGTTCAAATGGCAGTATCTGGGGTGGGGTTTTGCAGGGGAGCCAGCCTCTCACTAAAGGCCACAAACCACAGAAATGGGGCTTTTACCCAAATCCATTCCTTTGCAGTAAAACAACTTTCATGTGTCTTGCAAACAAGGCAAAAAAATACTCAAGAGTCATTTCTAACAATATTTTTTTTAAAACTTTAACATTAAATGTTTTATTCTATTAACACTCCTGCCATGAAATAAAATGCCTGTCTTAGTGCCTATGTTTAATTATTTAGTTTTTGGTGCTTGTTTTTGCCCCAAAACCAGGGACTTCCAGACCACTCAGCAAAAATCATTTAATTCGGTTATTTTCAGTATAATTAAAATGCTTTGCCAAACTGTCAGTTTGACAAATTCAATGCAATCCAGTAAAAAATATTGTCCTTCAGAGTTGCAGCACCATGGATGATCAGCAGTGTTTCTGAAAAATCCCTAAAATTAACGTTTTCCCTTACCGGGAATTTGTTTATTTATTTTTGTTGTTTTTTTATGGATTTTTAATCTAACTGTGTAGGGTGCAAGTATTATGTGTTAACATTTCACTCTAATTGTATCAAATTGGCAGTTTATGTGTTTGACAGATACAGATAAATTCCCCCTTAAATATCTCTGAACAGTATTGGTGGTTTTGATGGTTTCGTTGGTGTATTTTTGTCTGTCCCAGTGTAACATCTCTGTCCCTCTTGCCCCTCCACTTCTAGTGCAGTTTGCGCATTAGAATATTCATCTCGGGGCTCGTCCCTGCACCCCTTCAGTAGATGAAGGTGCAGCTGGTCTAGATATGGTGGGGGGGGGGGGGGGTTCTAGCTCACACCTTCGGCCCCCAACCGGCAGCACCCACACTGCGGTCAGCCAGATCACATGACCCGCCCCCCCCCAGCGACCGAGCAGAGCCGCGTGAACTGTCCTCGCAGTGTCCATCCCCACGCTGTGTCTCTCAGCTGCGTCTTTATGACGATGTCATTAAATCATCCTTTAAAATCGTGCCCCAGCCATTGGGTAGAAGGACTAGAGCAGGGCACAGATGATACCATAATGACTGTAATACTGCATCCTGCACCAGCCTGTAATTACCAGTGTTTCCTTAATGTTTGGCCGCGACGTTATAATCAGCAGTCCGGCTCGGCCTACCAGAGCCTTAGAGGTGCAGGTTGGCTCGGCCCGTTTCTCCGGAACGTGATTACCAGCCTGCGTGTGCTGTGGCGGGCGCTCTTTGGGTAACGATGAGGGTCAGAGCTTGTCATACGGGCACAGCGAGGAGCGGATCGTGCCGAGATGTTAGAATTAAAATTAGAGAGATTTCAGTCGGCCGCAGGTGGCTGAGGCTGGGTCGGGGGGGAATATTGCTGACATCAGTAGGTGTTAATATCAGCCAGGACCTAGTAATCCAGGAAGCTGCTGACAAAGCCATACACCTCCATGGGCTTCCTTCACTGGAGCTGTAGACCAGACGGCGTCCGTAACGCATCAGTAACGCACTTCCTCTCTCTTAATCTCTCTTCTCTCCGCTGTCTTCTTCCCTCTTGCTTCTGACATTGGGGCCAAGGTAAGGAGGCCTTCTCTCTGGGCACGAGCTGCGGGGGAAAGCACTGTAATGCCTCATCCCCTCTCCCCCTCCACCACCCCTCGGGTCACCCCGAGCTCGGCCGGTCTCCGAGTCGCCACTCCTTCATTTCTCAGCTCCGGCCAGGGGCCATTCTGGGAGCCTAATGGCCTCAGAAGTTGTCAGACAGGCTAAGTGATGAGTCTGAGGAATCCAGAGTTGCACATTTAAGTGAACGGATTTCTTCCCAAAAGCAGCTCTCCTAAGCATAATCGGCGTCCAAATGCTTCTCTTCAGGCACCCTCAACTGCTCCCTGCCTTTGTTTTGTTCCAAGAGAGCCTTTGATTTAATTGAGTAGCTAACCATCTAGCCCCTGGTGGAACAATATGAAGATGGGGAACGGTTAGGGGTTCCTCCAGGGGGGTTAGGGACAGCAGTGGTTCTGAGAAATGACAGTCGACCCCTGTGGCCTGGGTCGAGAAATGGAGCCAAGAAACTTCAATGCCAGCACGCGCATTGGCCTGAAGTTTTGCACGTCACGGTGTTTTGGTTGGCAGAGGAGCGGCAGTACGTTCAGGGATATGGGCTGAAGGTAGACAGACACCCTAAAGGGACCCTCAGGGAGCCTTCTGTTTGCATTTTAGGTGACGTCGCATTTCAGTGCCGCATGACGCTGCGCCCTTTTCCTTTGTAAAACTCACTCCCAGCTGGCACGGCAGTCTCTTTTCTTTTCCGTTGGGTTAACATAAAATTGCGATGCGATGGTGCAATTCTGGAAGCAGGAGCTGCAGTTGTGTCGCATGCCAGGCAATTTTTACCAGCTTGCAACCTCTGCGCGTTCATCTGTGGGAAACAAGGTCATCGTTGTGCCAATGTGGGAGGGTGCAAAATATATTTGTATTTTTCTATATATGTCTACCGTGCTATGTATTTTTATGCTTGTATTTATAAATATGTCCATGATGTATGTATGTGCGTGTCTCCGCGGCCCAGTTTAGCCCAGCCACCTGCAGCGTGTGGACGGACTTCAGCTGGGCACCTTTAACCTGTGCCAGGTTACACCCTTAGCCTGCCGTTCTGCCTCCCCGGATAGACATTAACAACTCGATCACGTGACCCGGGTGCGCTGCCTCATGGCTTCCAGAAGAAGCGAAAACGGGGCCAGGAGCAGCACGTGATTTACGTTTGAGTAACAGAGATAGAGCATCATTTGTCCAGGTCAACAGGCAAGGGAGGCAGCTCTGATCTGCTAATTTTTCCCCGACGTATCTCCTGGTTTAGAACCCCAGCTCCCCTGTCGCCATTTTCATGTCACTTCAGACTATTTTGGTAGCGGACAAGCTCTGGAATTCAAACTAAGGCATTCAGATCTTTCCATCAACAGTCTCTCTTCTTACGCGGCTGGCCGGTCGTTGCTCTCCCCTTAGACTCCTGGCCAGTGGTCTTGGAGCTTGTAGTACTGTCCTCTCCATGACCAGCACCTCGCGGCCAGTGGATGAAGCTGGTGTTTAGCAGGAGGGTGTCACGGCCGGGAGATCCTTGGCACGTTCTTTGGTTTCCTCTGTCATCTGTATGGAGTCCCCCACTGAATATCTGTCTCTCTTTCTTTTCTGCATTCTACAGCAGCCAAGAGTCTACTCAACAAGAAGGCGGATGTCAAGGTAAGACAGACAGATGCCCACCCCAAGCTGCTTTCTGTCCCCTTGGCCTATCCTGTCGTCATTAACTCCTTTCCTCTCTGGTTTAGATTATTGTTGCTAATGCTATCCTGTCCGTATCTGTAATGCCGACTTTCTCGTATCACTTATGTGCTTCTGTCACCTGGAGGCAGTCGCTGAGCTGCCTCTGACCGCTGTGTTTTTCTGCTGCGTGTGTGTGTGTGTGTGTGTGTGTGTGTGTGTGTGTGTGTGTGTGTGTGTGTGTGTGTGTGTGTTTATCTGTTCACATGCTTATTTGTGTCTATTATATTAGCTTAAGTGTGTGTATTGTCTGTAGCTTGTGTTTATGTGAATATTTAAGTGTGTGAATCTGTGAGTGCACGCCTGTGTTTATATAAGAGCCCCGAGACCCCAGGCAGCACCAGAAGGCCACAGCGCCCTCCAGAGGCTCCCTGAGGGACTGCGATCCTTTCTGACGCCCCAGCCCCCCGCAGACCAAGCACATGCAGCACAGGTCACATGACGCAGCGTGGGGGTCAGGCACTGTGGCAGAGTGCTGGGCATCCTAAAGAGCCCGAGATGCCCCCCCCCCCCTCCATGTACATTTCTGGAAAAATATGACCAAACCAGCTTGTCATGTGACACATCATGGGTTCCCTCAATCTCAGTATCAGATCTTCGAGGTGTTATTTGTAACGCAGAATCCCCCCCCCCGCCCGTCCCCCGTGCAGCTCAGTCGTGCAGGTGGGGGACATGTTGCACCCAGAGTTACGGCGCGGCGCGGCTGCCCGTGTGATGTCGCTCTAAAGCAGACAGCTGTCTGCAGGCCCGCCGAGGTGATTAATCAGGCCCGACGTTTTCTGTGGCGCCGCGTTCCCATTATTCCGGAGACCGGAGCAGATCCCCATGGCTAACGTCATCCCTTATTTACCTCCGACGCCATCGTCTGCGTCGTGTAATTAACTTCTGCCATTACTGTTTATTAGAGCGTAATTTATTTGTCTTGTTCACGATGGCGTTTCCGTTTATTCCGCATTGTTGCTGCCATATGGGTGCTGTGGGGATGTTGGGTACCATGAGTCAGGTTAGGGGTGGGAGATGGGTGCATAAAGAAAGGTGGAGCTCCGCCCCTGTCCCGCCCCCAAGTGGCTCTGCCTGTACTTTACCCAGGTGACTCCACCCTGGACCCCCAGCCTCGGGTGGGTGTCTTGGGGCCCCCGCAGTGGCCTTCAGGTCGGCCCCCTTCGCGCCCGTCGCGTGGCCATTATGCAGATATCCGTCAACGGCGCTGGTCTCTCCGCGGACACCCGTGGGGCGCGGGGACAGGGCTGGACCTTCTGTAGCCGCTGTCTCAGGACAACACCGGCAGGGAGAGATCTGGGCATCGCTGCTGCCCCCCCCTCCCCCCCCGGCCCCCCTGCTGTGTCAAAGGCCGCGTCTCTGTTCTCACTTTCATAACCGAGCTATTTTAAACATCGCTGGTTGTTCTTATTCTTTATTCCTCCGTTTGTTTATCCTCTCTCCTCTCTGCATTGCTTTCTTTCTCCCGGGTTTTCTGTGCGCCATCCTTCGCAGATCTGCCCGCCTCTGCTACGCCAAACCCAACCCCTGCCCCCGCATACGCGCACACACACACGCACACACACAGCCTTGGGTGGGCGTGTGTGTATGCGTGTTGACTCGGTGGGGGTGGGGGGGTGGGGTCAGCTCAGCTGGGAATGTGAGTCCGGTTCTAGGAATAGCTGCCAGTCGGAACCCTGGAAACTCGGTGACAGAAATAGAGCCTTCCAGTGCGCCTCCGTCATCGCCTAGCAACAGGCTCCCCCTGTATCCGCACTCTGACATTTCAGGGGTTTTGCTCCTCTTCCCTGCTGCCTTTGCCTGCCAGGCCTCCCCTTCCACCCGTGCAGCCGCACACCTGCATGAGCGCATCCGGGCTGTCCCTACTGCCACGGTCCGGGGCAGCCGTTACCTTGGCAACCTCCCATCTGTCTCTTCAGAATATACCCATTTATTTATTTACTTATTCATTTTTAGCTGAGTTCACTTTCCTTGCGATTTGCAAGGAGGTTCTTACTGAAAAGGCTTCTTTGCCTTACGGGGGAGATACTTTAGCGGCTTTTGCCGTCCGACTTCCATCATTCACGGTAGCCACCTACGGGTCTGACGGGAGACGACAGATCATTGGTCAGTTGGTGCCTGCTTTCCCGCACTGCCCCATGGGATATGCAGTTCGTAGAGACAGCAGTGCGCCTGCAGGGGTGGTGCTGCCTGCAATCTGCAGACACGGAGAAACCGACACCCATAAAAGGAGTCTGATGTGTAACACCCACGTTTTTTCATCAGCAGACTCCCTCTGTATTTTAGCATTATATATTTTACAGACAATAGCACACCTTAGTGCTTTGGTGCTGTTCCAGATCAATCTCCTTAATCCTACGTCACATCACTGTCCAATTGCTGTCTTTGAAATACAGCAGAACAGTGTTTTTTTGATATTCTGTATAGAGGCTGTAATCCGTAGACCATCAGCAGCAGACCATCAGGAGCAGACCATCAGCAGCAGTCATTAGCGGCTCCGGCTTCGGCACCAAATCCATCGTAGCTGCGTTGCCATCCTGCCAGCTTTGGCCCATATGGTGCCGTGGCCTCCACCATGCGCTGATCTGCTTCCTGCCCTCCTCAGCTTGAGTCTCGGCGTTCTTGCCCTCTTTCCGTCCTCCTCCTCTGGCAGCCCCAGCCTCCCATCCCTCCGCCCTCGGACGCCGTCCTTTCCCGCTGTCTCCCTTTGATCCCGCCGGCGCACCGTCACCGATGCCAGATTTGGCGGGAAGATGATGTGCGCGCCCAAGGCACGTGTTTGACATGGCGCGTAACATACATTTCTCTCATTCTCTTTCTCCCATTCGCTGACACCCCCCCATCCCACCTTGTTGTCGCTGCCATTCCCAATCATCTCAACCATCACCTGGGCCAGAAAAGGAAGTCAAGCTCGACGGTCCAGTACATGGTGAGGACTCCATTTCCCATCACCTCCTCTATACCTCGTCTCTTCCTTGATGCATTTCTTTCCATCCATGACAATCTTCTCCTGATCCTGCTCTTCTCATCTCCACAACTGACATTTTCCCCTTTTGTTCCTCCTTCCCCACTGTTCATGAACTTGTAAGTTTCAAAACAGTATTTAAAAGTACTCGATATCGATAAAAGTTACTAAAGTTCCATGTGTTTAGGATGGAGAAGTGAAGACTTGTTCTTCCCCACTTTGGCAGAGGGCTGCTTTTTCGTTTGGACAAAGCCCCCCCCTGTGTGTTCCGTTTCACTGGCTGACTGAAATTAGGCCAGCTTTTTTTCTCGCTTCCATTGTAACACAAACCAAACTGCAGCAAAGGAAGCGACGGTTTGAGCACCAGACTTTCCGCGAGCCTGGTCTTTCCTCGCCCGTGTCTGACCACGAGCCTCATGGGGTTCTCTGAGGCAGCCCTCGGGCTTTGACGGTGCGCACTCTGCTGCAGAGGGCCTGGTTTCTGGCCCAGCCGGAGATCTGGGTGAGGGACCTGCAGTGATCGTGAACGTCTTCCCATTAAGCACCTGTCCTGGTGAAAAGGCCTCACCAGTGAACCCACACGGCTTTCGATTTGTGGATTTACGAGTTCTAATGATGCCGTAATTTGCTGAACTTAGGGAAATGCCCTTAAACTTGTGAAAAATCAGCATAGTCCAGCACCTGTGCCCCCGCTGTTTAACATGCCCTTGAGTCCTCTGGGTGAGAATCCTCTGAGCCTGGTGCGTGTGAGAGTGTGCTACAGTGTGTATGGTGGTCTATCCCCACCGGAACCTTTGCTTTGTGTTTGGATGCACATAGAAGTCGATGCTGATCCCTCCGTCCAGCTGTGCGATGGCCTCTGCTGTGTACCGTGTTGTCGGCGTGTTGCTGAGCTGCACTAGTCCCGCCCGTCTTCGTTTGCATTCCTGTGTGTGTATGTGCGTGTGCACTTCTGTGTGTTTGGGAGCCCTGACTCCCCACGTGTGTCGCCCATGTTCTGTGCCTGTGAGGGCATCCTCTTCCTCCTCTTCCTCCTCGTCGGCTCTGTAGCTGTTTCGCCGGTTGATGACTTGTCTCAGCGCTTGGCTTTTTAGAAGCTCTATTTCGTCTCTTTCCTTTTCGATGTTTCTTCTGCAGTCATTGTCTAACCCCGCCCACAACTGCACACTCACCACTCCAATTGGCTGCCATTCATATGACAGACACTGAAAAGAGCCATTAGTCACGACCAATCAGTACCATATTCTGACCGAACTTACAAAGACAGTGTACTGAGAAAGTGAGAAATATTGTGACTAATTTGTTTAAAATGATAAATAATTTATAGGCTGACACGTTTTTATTTATTGTCCAGGCCAGATGCACAGTAAAGAACAATCAGAAAGTACAGTCAGTGCCGACCAAGTTAATCTGTGTGCTGCTTACTTTGACTCCTTCATGACGGTTGACTCACTTTAATACTGTGTTGTGTCTCCTGCACAGCCGCAGTCAAACAGCACGAAAAACAGCATAGTCACCAGCCCCAAGGGAAACGTCCCCTCTCCTGCCCTGGTATTTAAATCTTTATCTCTCTCTCTCTCTCTCTCTCTCTCTCTCTCTTTCTCTCTCTCTTTCTCTCTCTCTCTCATGCTCCTGTTCTGGCTTCACTGTCCTCTCTCTCTCTCTCTCTCTCTCTCTCTCTCCCTCCCTCTCTGTCTCTTTCCCTGTCGTTCTCAGTCACCATCAGTCCCTTATGACAGTCCCTGTTGCCCCTCTCTCTGTCAGTCAACACATCTCAGCATCTGATTCATGGCCAGTCCCTCCTGTGTGGTCAGTCAACCTCGACATTACATCACATTCGCTTCATCCATTGGCTTATCGACGCCCTTATTCCAAGCCCCTTGTGTTGCGTAACCCATTTTTATAGCTGAATACTTACTAGAGCGATTCAGGTTAAGTGCCCTACTCGGCAAGCCTGTTGCTATTACACAGATCCCATCTATGTGCTCTGGGTGGGATTTAAAATTAGACCTCCCGTCCACGTTTGCAATGTCAACCCCTCCGCATCTTAATGATAACAGATTGCAACTAGAGCAGTGGCGTGATGAAAATAGCCGAACGACTAAACTCCACTTCCCAGATATCCCTGCTGTCCGGGGGCTTTCTGTGATGGCCGTCTTAGGAATTTGCCCATTTGTGAAAATCCATGTTTTTGCAGGAATGTGCCATCCATCCACATAAATGATTAAGGCTACCTTTGTTACTGAACAAACATTAACATTTTATTTTACCTGAACTAAAGTTTAAGACAAATTTCTCAAGACAAATCCTTGTTTTCCACGGTCTACTTCCTGTTTCTCAATTTTTTCTTCGCACCTCAGGCTAAATCACTTGACGCCACTTCAGGCAGGAAATGGGTCACTGTTATTCTTAGCAGACAGATATATGTATAGACGCTTGCCATGTGTTGACATGCCTCGTAATATTTGCCTTTTGCCATCGATATTTTCACTCAGGAGATTCCTGGTTATTTATGTCGTCTCATTTGACCAAATGTGGTCAAAACACTGTACGCAGTTACTCCGTTGGCTAAGTCAACGTGGGGCACGTTTGCTAACGTTTACCACAGATAGCTGTGAGGGCGCCCGTTCAGCCATGACCGCTTGCACTGTCCCGCTTTCACCGTTAAAAATCTTGTGAGGAGTGTGACAGCTGTGTGGACCGCGGGGAGGAATGCGGTCCAGTTAAGGTCGTCGCCAGTGTGTGGCATTGTCAGGAAGTTAACGGGGAAGACGCAAAAATGTCCGGCACCGTGACCCGAATGGGCCTAGTGACATTCGGAGCCATATATCACCGTATTTTTAGGCTCCTCCATAGCTGCCCTTTAATGCTGCTGTGTGTGTGCGTGTTTTGGCTCTGGCTTGCCTGCACGCGTGTGCGGGGGCAGACCCGCGTGCGCGTGTATGTGTGTGTGTGCGTGTGTGTTTACAGAGACCCTGTGCTGAGTTCCACCTCCCCCCCCCCAAAGGGAAAACGCCTGATGGAAACCTGAGGCAGCCTTGCTGTTGTCACACTGCCATGCCGTCATTACCCTCCCACCCTGTTCATACCGCTCAGTCCCAAACCACTGCTCACCCCGTACTGCGTGTAGCTATATATGTGTGTGTGTGTGTGTGTGTGTGTGTGTGTCTTTCTGAAAATGCCAGAGTCCTCAGCAGATGTGAACGTGTTTATGTCATTTCTTCCCCACCACGTGTTTCCTTGGGGGCATGTATCTTCTACCTCTTGGTACTCCGAAGGACCACCCCCCCCCCTCCAGCCCCCCGCTGTTTGTGCAGCATTAATGCTCATTTTCACCCAGTGGCCTGTGGGATCCTACGGCAAAGGCTCCATATCCACTCACCGTTTGGTCCGAATGGGCCGTCTCATCTCAACCCCCCAACAGTCCCCAGCCGCCAGCCTCCCCCACCCCCACAATGGCTTTATCTGCCAGTGTCACAATCCACTGAATTACTTCCAGCTAAATGGCCACCACAAAGAAGAGATGCTTGTACTGTACTTCACTGTCCATTGTGAGTTCGCTATTCAAAGATCACATACATGTTACTTACCAGCAATCCCAAATGTCACAGGAACATAAAAATACACCGTATATGTTTTAATATCTTCGGAAGCGATTGTTATATACTGATGCATGAACTGTGCTATTCACTGCTGTACAGTCAACACTGCGAGATGAGATCTTTGCTAAAAACAGGGATTTTACTCAAACAACAATATGAACAATGGTTATATACATTAACGAAGGTATGAGTGAAAAGGGCATGTTCTGGTAATTGAAGAATTATTGATGTAGTCATTACGTATGGGGGTGCATAAAAAAATGCCTCCTGTCAGATTTGAACACGCTGACAGCAGTTACTCCCGTGGGTTGGGAGCTTGTTCAGTGACCCCCTGGTGCAGAGGTCAGCCATCATGGTACAGGGATGTGGTAGCGGCGGCCGTAGGGTGCATTAGGAGATGCCCGATGGGCCTTCTGACAAAGCCACAGAGTGAGAGCATTTACCACGTACATAAGCAAAGGCAGGTCTGTGCTCTGCCGGGTATCTGCCTAACAGATCCATATGGGGGTGCTAGAGAGCATTGCTGTTATTTCCTCAGCGTGCTTTTCGCTTTAGCCCCCCCCCCCCTTCAAATTTGGCCCTCGATTCCAAATCCAGGCCGTGTTTTCAAGTCTCCCAGGTAGTCAGCTCAATAATTTCTGCTTCTAATTGGCCAGAGGCTTCACAACTGGCTCTCAGGTAAAGGAAAGCTGGACAAACAGCAGTGCTCGGCCCTCGAGGACCGTGATTTGAATAGCCCTGCTTTAGCCTGTTGCCTCATGTCCCGCTTCAGTCTCCGACTCCCCGCGCCGTGCCTGGAATCTCGAGCCGCTGCTGTCGTAGATGTAACTGTTTCCCAGGGTGACCGTTGCCGTGGTGACAAAGCAGCCACAGCGATGCAGAAATGTGTTGGCTGCCGGTTGGCTACAGAAGAGCGCTGACATGACGGACCAATGAGACGGACCCTGTGAACATATGTAATGATCTTGCCCAACACACAGCAGATATCCACAGTCATGCCGTCCTCGGCAGTTAAAACAGTCATGTTAAGCAGTGATGGATATGCCCACGTTTTTCAGTGCAGTGGTCCATCTGACAAAGCAGGATTACACAGCTACCCCATTGTACATGTAAAAAAGATGTATCCCCGGCGTCTTGGTTTTATGAAGCAAGCTTTAACGTTCCCTGGCTTGTTACTATAACAACCAATCCGGTGTTTTAAAAAATAACCAAGTGAGCGTTATCAGTGGACTGAATAAGCCTCTTTCCTCAAGAGTGAATAACTTGAAGAAGACATTTAAATTTATGATTTCATTTAAATGAGACATTTTCAAGTGAATTATTTGTTATGCAATCGGATGAATAAAACACATGAAGGGATGAGAACTAAATGAGACAACGTCTTCTGAAACTGAAAGTACCATGAAAAGCATCTTTATATGAATCTTATAATCATTACCAGAGAAACAGTTACTTAATTATTAACTTCCTTTGTAATTTTTGGTGTTATTTAGGTCAAGACTTTCTCTCTGGATTTTTCTGAATCCATTCGTCGTCCATGACCTCGTTTCACGTCTTCTGACTTTCGTGAACTTTTATTCCTTGCCAAACTTCTTGACAAACAGCGTGATGAAGGTATCACAGATCAGAGACAGATCTCTTGAGGAACACGAGGCCTTAATGACCAGGGGAGGAGAAAAATCCAGAGCGGGGTGCTCTCGTCTGGCCTGTCAGCTTACGGGAATGTACAGCGGTGACATCATGTGTCTCTTAGAAAAGATCCATCGTTAATTCATTTGCTAAGTGCTTTCTCAAGCTCTGCAGAGATCCTCCTGAGCACTCCAGCTCACCATGATATACAAATCAATTCCAAGCATTTCATCTACTATAATAAATTGTATTCAATGTAATATAAGCCTATGAATGATAGTGATGGACAAAAAGCCGCTTCATGAACCATTTGCTGTACTTTCTGACCCCACTAGGTGGTGCTCTTGGTTTGCTTTGGGACATGCTCTGTACCCTTTTATTGAATAGTGGGCACCATCTAGTGGGGTCAAAAAAATACAGCAAATGGTTCATGAAGCATCATTTTGTCCATCATTAATAAAAGAGATGTAAAAGGTTGATAACTTTGATAAATAGATTATTGTGTCAAGCTTGACATGGATCTAACTCTTACATGCTCGTCGCCACTGATCTCCTCGGCATTGCACTCCAGAAGATGACCTTCCAAAAACACCTACTAGCCCCCAAGCTCCCGCCTCCAGAGAGTGGCAATGCGGGTCATCCTCACCCAGGGCTCCGAACCCCAAACCATTCAGCGGTCGACGTCCTTCCCCTTGGTGTTCATGGGATCCCTTGAGACAGCATGTGGCACCTTAAACAGAAAAGCAGAAATCTGGCAGCTATGTAACCATTTTTCATAACTTGTCCCAATGATAAGCCCACCATCCACCCCCCGCCATTACATCGCTCTTCAGGAGCCCAGCTGTCACTTTGCTTATACCAAAGAGAGCCTTTTAAGCTGGGGGTTTGCTGCGGTTCACATGGGAGACGTCAGGTGACGCGACACGTGTGCTGGGGAGACACGCAGCCCTCTGCCACCAGACTGCTTTCCGCGAACATGGAATCCATGTGAGGACTGCCATCCAGACAGATAAACCTCAAGTGCGTGTGCGTGCTACCAAACAACCCCCCCCCCCACCTCAGGCGGCCATCACTTAATGCAATCTCGGCCCAGCGGGGCGGTATGCTTGCTGTGCCGTGGGGGGTGGGGGCTGCTGGGAGACAGGGCGGCCCCATGTGGAGGGGTCCCCTCTGTGCCCCTTGGCCTCTTTTTCTCTTTCTTAGCCCCACGGCCATAATGACGACCCCCCCCACCCAACCTCTTCCGCTAACCTCGTCACTTGCCGTGATCTGTGTTTCTCTTCTTCCAGACCTAATTATTCACTCTCTTCTCTTGCTCTTCCTCCATTTCTTTCTGCTGTCACCTCCCTTCTTTCTTTGCCTTCTTCTCCATCTCTCATCCTCACGCCCACGCTTCTGCATCTCTCTCTCGTTCTCTCTCTTTCTCTCTCTCCCTCACCCTCCCTTTCTCTTCTGCCCTCTCGCTCTCTCGGGCGCTCTTTCTCTCGCTCTCTCTCTTGCACTCTTTCTCTCTCTCACACCCTCTCTCTCTCGCACCCTCTCTCTCTCGCTCTCTCTCTATCTCGCTGGCACTATCTCTCTCTCTAGGAGCCTCAGACCACTGTTATCCATAACCCAGTGGATGGGATCAAGGTACATCTTCCCGCCCCCCTCCAGCCCACCCACTTCTCACCCTCTCCCCCCCCCCCCCCACCCCCCCC
>JAODJW010000117.1:30137412-30149275 GCA_026777045.1 Hyperopisus bebe | reverse complement strand
TGTTAAAAGACAGGATGAATCGTTTCCTTTTTACTACAAGCTTTAGTACAAAGTGCAGAGTTGTAGTAAGCAGGCTGGTGCTGATTAGTCTAGCTGGATAATGAGTTGAGTTCTGGAACACATGCTCAATGTAGAGACCTCTGTAATATCGATTGGGAATGGATGTTTGACCATGTAACCAGAAGAGAAGTAGGAGTAGGTGTGATACTGTTACAAGAAGTCCATTCTACGGGAATCAGAAATGAAACATAGCCTACCAAGCATACATGTAATTCTTAAAGTATCAATTTGTTTGTTTGCTCGTTGTGTAAGACACAAAAGACAAGTTTTCAATTCATTTAGTGCGGTTCATTGTTGCAAGAGCATCTAAATCACTTAAAATATGTTGTAAAAATAAGTGCAACTCTTTTTGAGCCGAGTATTGTACGTCAATCGCGTGTATAAAAAGCCAGCCGTGTCTCCCAGAGCTCAGTTTGAGAGCCATCGCTTTAAGGAGAAGGGATCTGAAGTAGGACATTCTTATGTTTATCCCATGTTAAAAGACAGGATGAATCGTTTCCTTTTTACTACAAGCTTTAGTACAAAGTGCAGAGTTGTAGTAAGCAGGCTGGTGCTGATTGGTCTAGCTGGATAATGAGTTGAGTTCTGGAACACATGCTCAATGCAGAGACCTCTGTAATATCGATTGGGAATGGATGCTTGACCATGTAACCAGAAGAGAAGTAGGAGTAGGTGTGAGGGCAGATTGGGGTGTCATTGTACCAACTTTTTGAAACATAAAGGCTGACTCTTAAGCAGGTTCTTTGTCTGAAGATCCAGGACCCCGTTTTTACATTCCTGTGCTCACTGAATGACTCTTTTCTCATTGTCACCGCAGGTAACTGTTATCTTCTCTGTCTCAGGCTGGTGGACATCAAGGAAAAAAGAGGCAGAAGTGGGAAGAATTGATAGCGGAACATTGGAGAGAGACTGGTTTTGAAATTTCTTAAAGGGACCCTCTTTGAAAGCGGCAGGTTTGGCAGAAAGTGTGGGACCGGTTTGCTGACAGACTGCGATGCACCACATAAGGACTTGTGCCGCACGCCTGCGGCCCCTGACGGCCCCCCAGGCTGCCCGTTGGCCGTCACTGTGGGGCCTGGCAGCAAATCCGAGGCCAATTCGAGCGGAGCGGCAATATACGGCGCCCATAGCTGCGGAGCAGTTCCTCAACGGGAGCAACCTCAACTATGTGGAGGAGATGTACCATGCCTGGTTGGAGGACCCCAAGAGTGTGCATAAGGTAAAGAGGTAGAGGAGAAGGGGGGGGTGACTTTGGGAGCATGGGGGGGTGGGGGGGCGTTAAAGGAAGATTAGGAAAATCCACATTTGAGTGATAGTTCTACCAGACTCTAACACTTCCGCACATTGCATTGTTTGCTGCAGTATTTGCTTTGGGTTCTGATGCATTTGTTTGCGTGCATACCTGATCTCAGAGCAGCGCTGGGAGTGTCGCCCAAAATGTGCTCCGACCACAACCTGTTCCTCAAACACCCTTTCCACTTTCATATTGTCATTGATTAATTATGAACCTTTTCTTTTATGGCAGACCTTGTCCTGCCTCAGCAAAGCTTTCGTCCTCATTAACCATGATGAGATCTTAAGACTTGAATTGTTGAATTCTGTAATGTGTAACTGAAAAGAATCTTTATCAATATAGGCTGATTGACTCTGGTAGTCCACTGTGCCACTAAGTCAAAAAAAAGTTTTCCCATAAGAGTACGAATTAGATTATCATAAAATGAATTAGCAATGATAGTTTACTGAAGCATTTTGACGTTCATCCGTATTTGGGTGTCTTTTGTAATAAACCGTGTCTAGGTCTCATCTTATTTAGCTCTTGTGTCCTGTTAGGTGAGTCACCCCCATGCTTTCAGTACAGTCTCCCCAGGTTAGCTGTGAACTGCTCCCTCCATTTTAGGGTGGGGGGACCCCGTTCAGATTAGGATCAAGCATTGTAAAATCTCTCTTGGGTTCCAGGCCTTGTTCTCAATTAGGGTTTTTGAGTAGGGCTTCCAGGAAATCCAATTTGGCTGCAGAGCTGTTCCATTTTACTTGAAAACAACCCATATACTCAAAGACAATATAAATATTCGACTGTTATTTTCTGTTCATTCATTCCTCTCTTACTTGCATGTCTAAATTTAATATGGGGGTTGTTTGTGACTCAATGGATTAGACCCCTGTGTCTGATTAAAAGGTTGTCACTCACACCTTGGAAGGGGCTTATGGGAAAGGTTCCCTATTTTAAGGGGTCCCTTGAGGACAAAGCTGTCAGTTGGGTGGTGTAACCAGTTCAGCCCCCCCTCTAGGGAATTCTGCTCAAAAGGGAAACGCGTCAAGATAATGATAGGCTAACTGATTAATAATGAAAGTTACTAAATATTTTTATTGATTGCATGCAGCCAGCTTTCATCTTAATACGTCATTGTTGGCTAAATATTAAGGCTGTAACAGTGCACGTGTTCGCAGTGTACCATAAGGCGGTGTGGTGCGCACAATGACATGAATGAATAGGCTACATTTATTGATATGAGTGGAACCTAAATTCATAAATAGAAGTTTAAAACAGAGATATTGTTGCTGTTTATTATGGTTACAGATAACTGTTTGGCGCTAGCTAATCCAGGAAGGTCACACTGTAGACTGTCAGTGATCTGTGAATTGTTATTATTCTTCATAATGATTTCCATTATTTGGTTAACGTTGGCCTTAGCTGGGGCCCCAGATAAGTTGGCTCGCCCTGGGCCCTACTCCTCAGAGAAGGGCTTACCTGAGGCGCTTTACCACCGAAGGTCAGGAATCTGGTTCCTGTCTCAGAGTTTCTCGGCCTAGGAACTTTTTGGTTCCTGGTCACTTTTGTGTGTTACTTTCCCACCGCACAACAGGAACTGTGATCTTTATGTTAAATAAGCATGGGAGGTGCAAATAGCTCGTAGGTTCAACTTCACACTTAATTTAATACGTAAACACACCGCCAGCCCCAAAACGATGGAGGATGGAGAAGTCGTTTTGTTAGGTTTTTGTTAGATATTGTGGCAGAGGGTGAGGGATTGATCATGCGATCCGAAAATAAGGAACAGATCTCATTCTATATTTGTTGAAAATGAGACATAGTATAATGGCCTGTCCAATCTGAGCCCTGAACCACTCTGAAGTGGACTTCTGTGCTAACAGTTTGCCCATAACAAACACCATGTTCCAGTATAAGGGTCTTCACAGTGCATCCGGGACCAGAGGAACCAAGGGCCTAGTTTGATGATTGATTTTGTAATTATATCGTCGGATCTGCATCCACATGTTTTGGACACTTGGGTGAAGAGAGGAGCTGAACTGTTTTAGCTGACACGCCTCTTCAGCATTGTGTGGCGGCTGGGAGCAGGAGACTGGAGGATGTGGTCCAACTTCAGGGGGATCACACTCCTCAGCCTCCTTGGGAAGGTCTATGGCTGGGTACTGGACAGGAGGGTTCACCCATAAGGTTCACCCATATGAAACCCAGCACCTGGGAGGAACAATGCAGATTCCGTCCTGGTCGCAGAACGCCAGACCAGCCCCTCACCCTCACGAAGATACTGGAGGGTTTATGGAAGTTTGCTTAACCAGTCTGTATGTGCTTTGTGGATTTGGAAAGGCATAGGATTGTGTCTCTTGGGGAGTCCTGTGGGGGGGGGTTCAAGAGTATGGGGTACGGGGTCCACTGTTGCAGGCCATCAGATCCCTGTATAAACCGGGTAAAGTTTGGTTCAGACTTGTCAGACTGGTTCCTGATGTGTGTCATTCTCCTTCAGGGCTGCCCTTTGTCACCAATTCTATTCATAACTTTAATGGACACAGGGGGTCCAGTAAGGTGACCTGAAGATCGCGTCTTTGCTTTTTGCAGATGATGTGGTCCTGTTGCCGTTGCCGGGCTGTGACCTGCAGCCTGCACTGGGGCGGTTTGCAGCTGGGTATGAGGCAGCTGGGTATGAGGCAGCTGGGTATGAGGCAGCTGGGTATGAGGCAGCCGGGATGAGGATCAGCACCTCCAAGTCTGAGGTCATGATCCTCGAATAGAAAAGGGTGGATTTCCCTCTCCTGGTGGGGGATGAGTTACTGCCTCAAGCGGTAAAAGGAGCCAGTTTAAGTGGTTTGGGCATATATCTAGGATGCCTCCTGGACACCTCCCTGAGGAGGTATTTTGGGCATGTACAAGCGGAATGAGGCCCCAGGGCAGACCCAGGACACACTGGAGAGATTATATCGGAAAGGGAGGTCTGGGCATCCCTGCTTAGGCTGCTGCCCCTAGGACCCAACCCCGGATAAGCTCCATATGATGGATGGATGGATAGATGTATGGATGAATGATCGGACACAGCATTTTTTAATATCTTATTTTTTACAACCCATGACATGTTTATACTTCATTATTAAATTTGATCAGCGGATCAATCTTTCGGTTTCACGAGCATAAAAAATGAGGTACCATCATCCCAAGAACTTCAATTGGGCCGTGTTCCTGCGGTGAGAATGTGACAGATGTTCTTGGTTCCTGGAAATAGTTTCTGTGGTAGGTAAGTGCTTCAGGCTGCCGTAAGAGGCTCTGTTTCAGTTGTTAATGATTCATGATTATGGGAAGAATATGTATCCCAGTGGAAGAAAGGGGTCAGTGGCCACTGAAGGGTACCTTTTAAATGGAAAAAGAAAAAAACAACCAAAATATTTACAGTGTGAAAATACACAGCGTGTCGATGACGCCGAGTCCTTCACTCATTTCCTACTAGTTCTCCCTGAAATCACTTCCGCACAGCCAATGCAGGCATGCGCTGCACGCAGTATTACAGAGATTTGGCAAGCATGTAAAACTTAAAAATTATGGCCACCTACAGCTGAGTTTTTGCTTAAGTTAAGCTAGAAAAAATCCTAAAGACCATGTCAGGGAGGAAAACAAAGATCATTATCAAAACAGGCTCGCTCTCCCCTCCCGTCCCCTCTGGCCCGAATGCCGATACAGTCACATGCTGCACACAGTATGTGCTACAAAGGTGCAGCAAGCCGCCAGCGATGGGTATGGATGGGGCTATGAAATGGGTATGGATGGGGCTATGAAATGGGTATGGATGGGGCTATGAAATGGGTATGGATGGGGCTATGAGTTGGGTATGGATGGGGCTATGAAATGGGTATGGATGGGGCTATGAGTTGGGTATGGATGGGGCTATGAGTTGGGTATGGATGGGGCTATGAATTGGGTATGGATGGGGCTATGAGTTGGGTATAGATGGGGCTATGAGTTGGGTATGGATGGGGCTATGAGTTGGGTATGGATGGGGCTATGAGTTGGGTATGGATGGGGCTATAAATTGGGTATAGATGGGGCTATGAGTTGGGTATAGATGGGGCTATGAGTTGGGTATGGATGTATTCCGGGCTCCAAGCAGGAGGTCCGGCATGTGTCGCGCACTGCTATTTCACTGCATGCACTGTGATATGTGCAGTTGTTGCACACTGTGCAGATGAGTGACTGTGGACTAACGCTATCCCTCATCACACTCTATTTGATAGCATTTGTTCTTCTAAGCAGTTCAGTTTAAAATTCATTTTTTATTTATTTATTTTTTCTTTACTGAATTCAATCCCCCGAAGTCCAGCTGTATTATTCTTATTATTTATTCTTATTAATAAATATAAACTGTACACGCACTCCTGCTGGAGGAATGGGCATTTCACAGAGAAGCCTCCATCTTTGCCCTGGTGTTTTGACATTCCCTGCTAGTTTTTCATTGGACGGGTGTTTTGGGACCAGTATGTATTACTGAGGAGGTGTGATGGAACAGCCCCACCCAAGCGTGTGTTTCTGGTTGATAACTTAACTGCATGTTAGTGTGTTCTGCCCCAGAGCCAAGCTGGCTCTGCTCTGATCCTGATCTGAGGTGTTGTCTACTGAGAGTAAAGGCATTCCAAGTCCTCGGCTGATGGCTCCAAACGAGGAAGGGAGAGAACCAGTCAGCCATAATCTGTCCTGAACTCTTTCCAGTCCGTTACATGTTTGAGGCCCCTGAAATTTGCAGCACATGCTCCACAACCTGTAAACAGCACTTACATATCTGTTCAGTCTCCCGTAAACAGCAATGCTGGTTCCAAATGCTCCAAAAGCAACGGGTTCGAATTTCAACTGCTTACCGTTTTATTTAGTTAGTCCCCTTTTTGTCTCAAAGCACTTTACAAAACTTGCAAATAATTATGGCCGTCTTCAGCCTGGTTTTCGCTTAAGTTGAGCAGGAAAAAAATCCTAAAGACCGTGTCAGAGAGGAGACTGAACACCTAAGGTCGTTTTCAAAACAAGGTCACCCCTCCCTCGAATGCTGATACAGTCATGCGTCACACAGCTGTGTTCCTGTCAATGACCATCCGCATATACAGCGGCGGTCCCAAAAGATTATACTCAGCTGAAAATTTCCTATCACCTGGTGACATTGTGGTGTGACACATTACTCACGTGTTTATGGTGATGCTGGTGTAAACAAACCTACTGCACTGTCAGTCGTGTAAAAGTATAGTTCATACGATTATATACAGTGCATAATACTTAATAATGATAATAAATACGTTACTGGTGTATGTATTAATTATACTTTACTTTTTATCGTTATTTAGGCTATAAATCATGTAGCCTAGGTATGTCATAGGTTATACTATCGAGGTTTGTGTAAGTAGACTCTACGATGTTCTCACAATGACGAAACTGCCTAACGATGCATTTCTCAGAAGGTATCCTTGTCGTTAAGCAACACACGACTGATACTGCATTAGTCATAAATCAGGCTGTCTGTGAACCGGCTCGGATAAGACACAAACATCCATGTCAGCCCTGTCTATCCACGGCGCACCCCCCCCAATCCCAATCTTGGGGCCCCGTCTGGGATCACTAGGTGTCAGTGGGTAAGATTATGGACTTCAGCCAGGAGGTTGGTTGTTGAAGCAGGGAGGATCACCTGCTGTTATACTGTTGTGTAATGATATTAATTCATCCTCATCTGTCAACATTCATTCATTATGTTAGCTGTACACTGGATATTGCGACTTAACTATGATTGCAGTGGGTTGTGCTATTGAAGCCTGTTGTCTTACTGTAAGCATATAAGTGAAACTCTCCATATTTTAGGTACAAAGTCGCTTTTGCAGTGTTATATGAGTACCCCAACACACTCCAGGCCCCATTAATCATTGTAGGTGATTTGGCTGAAGCCCAAGCATTTATCCCATTGAGGCACAGCGACCGGAGGAGGGAGGGCGTCTCGGCGCGGAGGGAGGGCGTTCTCTCTCCGTACTCACTCAGGCCAGCTACATGAAGGTCATACCGGCTGATTATTTACTACAAGGGGGTACGCTCGTCCTTGAGCTTATAGCTTCCACCTCCTCTTCCACGCTTGAACCTTAGAGCTGCACTTGAACTTCAAGCCGTGTGTTCAAAATAGAGCAGGTGCCTGGGTCTTTTTTCCCAGCGTTGTACAGGCTGATCGTTCCCGATGTTCTCCCGCGTCACGTGCTGACCCCTATCATAGCTGTGTTGCTGTGGTCACAGGACAGTCTGTGTTGATCTTGCAGCCAGTAAATAATAATTTTCTTTGACCTGGCCTTGATCTAGCGAGTAAGAGAGTTGGGGAAACAAACAGATCAGGTCATGGTGTGCCCATCTTTCTCTGGCTTTGTTTTGTGCCTGAATACGTAATCTAAGGTTTGTGATTATGAAAACCACAAGGCTGTGATTCAGACTCGTACTCACTGGTTTATTTATAGGACAAATCAAAAATTTCTCAGCTTTCCAGGTAGTCAATCCTGTCATATTAATGGGTGAGTCTGGCTCATCTCGGACCCGCTTCTGGGATGATTAATGCTCTGTCCAGCTTTGACCACAGAACG
This sequence comes from Hyperopisus bebe, assembly GCA_026777045.1. Taxonomy (NCBI): domain Eukaryota; kingdom Metazoa; phylum Chordata; class Actinopteri; order Osteoglossiformes; family Mormyridae; genus Hyperopisus; species Hyperopisus bebe. Next base: position 30,141,337 of record JAODJW010000117.1, on the reverse strand, counting down.
CAAACGGAAAAGGCAGAATCTACAAAGACATACGGGTCAGTGACAGGTATTGAGTAACAGGCTGTTATCTCGTTGGAAGTTGTCTATGTGCTTTGAGGTGATGAGGTTCCCATGAGACACTGTGAACGGTCTAATCTCAGCACCTCGGAGATCGGGAGTCACATGCACCTGGGGCTTAGCTAGGAGCAGGCAAACATAATGCAAAATTGCAGGTTCCTGAGATGCACGTGTGCCCCTGACTCTCCCTCACATACGCACCCAAACCAACGCTGTCACCCCCACCCTTACTGGAATTGTCCCTAATGTTGACAAAGCTAGAAGTCACCGGATGTGCTGGGACACCCCGTCCCTGCCATTGCAAATTGTGATGTCACATTTCATTGGGAAATCCCCCCTCCACACACACATGTCACCTCACACCCCTCTATCGCCTGTTTCCAGCCATATCAGCACAGGGAGATGACCACAGATACAGCTTCGTTAAAAATGCAGAGTCAGCCAATCATTAACGGTACCCAGCCCAACGGGCCGCACCCTGTCTCTTTACAAACGGAAAAGATAGAACAACTTAGGTGTCCTGTGAACAGTTTATTATACTTCAGCCAATATTTATCTTACTAAAAGAGAAACCGTGGACTTTGCTGTGGTAGGGCAGAGATGATATGTAGATCTTGTGTTGGATGTGGAATTGTCTGTGCTGCCTTTGTTTGTGATGTACCTTTAAATATGCAGATGATAATTTGAAGATTGCTGATACAGCAGTTCAATACGGGTGACTCCAGAGTGATGCCGATTTAGTGAATAGCCTCGAACAGAGGTTTCAACCTGTGCTCCATGGCTGCCTGGAGGTCCTTGGATTAATGGCAAATTGTCAGATTGCTGATTATTTTGTTACTTATGTGATTAGGGGGTCCCCCTGTCTGGTCGGGTTTCATTTCAGGCTGCCTCGTTGCAGAAAGGCAGATTGAAAACCAGTGGCCTAAAACATCAAGCGGCATTGAAGTCGGTCTCATTTCTGTTCCACTTTGGAACTCAGGCTATATGTTGTATGTTGTGGAGTAGATGGTGATCTCTCATGTGCACCATGCATAAGACTGATATGTCCACGAATAGCCTTTTCTCTGCTTTTTCCAGTCGTGGGACATCTTCTTCCGAAACACCAACTCTTGGGCTCCCCCAGGTACAGCCCACCACACGTCTTCTCCCATGGGGGTGGCACGCAGCCAGGCGCTGGTAGGGGCACAGCCCAGCATGGAGAAGCTGGTGGAGGATCACTTGGCTGTACAGTCCCTCATCCGTGCTTATCAGGTTAGTCTGGTGTCCACTGCCACAGTCTGAATGCTTGTAAACATTTCCATGCCTAACATGAATGCCTAAAGTAAACAGTTCTATTTTCATACATATATAGAATTCATACATATATAGAATTTATTTGTATATTTGTTGAGTTTGTATAACAGATAAATAAAACAATACCAAGTGAAGAGTGGAAACAATTTCCTAAATGAAAAGATTTGGCATGATTACATCCAATACTTAAGAATAAAATACAGAGTACGGTAAAAATCCCCTGATGTCATTCTTGCCCCATCCCAAACATCAAGGATGCATCCTCTCTAACGAGAACAGCCCCGTGATTCATTGCATCATAAGTTCGTTCTTGGGAGGCAATTTAGCAAGATTGTTCTTGCCAGGAACATAAGTACGTTCTTCGTGTTCTTGGCATTGATAAACAGCCGTATTAGATAAACACTGGCTCAGAGTTGTGCCATTTGATGTGCTCCTCTGCCTGTGTGCTGCCTGTTTGTCACCATTGTTGCTTCATTTACAGGTGAGAGGACATCACATAGCCAAACTGGACCCTCTGGGCATCAGCTCCAATGATACGCCAGGAACTGTCGGCTTCCATCCGGCCGGTGAGGGTCATTACAGCTGTTATATTTGTCAACTCTGTCTCTGTTTAATGCTGCTTCCTGCCCCCTTTTCCGTCGCCTACCTCTATCTTCACTCTCTACCTCAGATTCTGAATCTCTTCCTTTTATATTTTATTTGTTCTTCTTGTCGGTTGGTGGACCTGTAGATCCGTGGGCTCCAAGTTACTCAGTTGGACCCAGTAAGGAATACGGACGCTGATATGGAGTCCTGTGTCCTCACTGACATAATCACATCCCCGGATGAACTTGGTGAGGGCAGTTACTGCATGAAACTCGGGGGGGGGGGTGCTCCTTGGAGCTCATTGTACCACCCGTTCCAAAGCCTCCATCACCTGCTTCCTTTGCATGTGTGTCCTTTTACCTTCTCACACACATCGTGCTGTTTGCTGCAGCTTTTGCTTTGTGCGCGAAGATGCAGAACCATACCAGAGGATGATGGAGGATGTGACGATGGGCTCCATTATGGCAGTGTAGAACTGGACCAGCAGTGCTTGACGCAGCCAAAATTTCTTGGGTTCGCACAGGAAATAGAAGCACCGCTGGCTCTTCTTCGTAACTGCAGTACTGTGTCTGTCCCGTCCAAGATCCTGCTGAATGATCGGGCCCCTAAACTAATCTAAAACTGAAATTAAAACAGAAAAGATTATTATAAAAAACTCGGTGAAAATACAAACAAATAAAAATAGACCATCCATTTTTTTATACCTGCTCATCCAAATCAGGGCTGCCGGGGGTCCGGATCCTATCCCTGAGGCTATGGGAGCAAGGTGGGGAGCAATCCAGGATGGGGGGGTGCAACCCATTACAGGGCACATTCACTAATTAACTAGTTAAACCCTGCTTAAGGGTTAAAAAGGCAGGGTTGCCAAGTACTTCCACACTCACGCAAGAAATCTCACAGCAAATCGATATTATTCTATTATAAACCTAAATTTAGCTGCATCAGAAGCACTGGGGTTGTTTGCAAAGCCTACAGACTATTTACATGGGGATAGATCTGTTACATGCTTGTAAATGCGTCTGCATGTGTGAGCAAACTTGACTCGAATTGAGAATCCCACTCCAGCCAGCTAACCAAAGTCGGCAGCCCCGAAAAGGAAAGAAAGTAACTTAGACTCAGAGGTGGACATTTCAGGTCCAGAAAGTAAAAATCCAGGCCAAGGTTTTGTTTCAACTACCCAGTTGAGTATAAAGAGTCACTTTCACAGAGTACTCAGTTGGTTGGTTGAAACAAAATCTTGGTCTGGATTTTTACTTTCTGGACCTGAAATGTCCACCTCTGCTTAGACTCTATTGCTTATTAGATGGTTTCCATGCTTGAGTCTAGATCAGAAAGCAATGGCGAGTTGCTCAACATAAACTTTTGCTTAGTATGCAAAATACATGAAAACAAAACTGTTCTTCACGTTGAAATAAGTGCCATAAAAGGGTGAGTAGCAGAGAGCTACACCCTACAGTAGCCGTTGGACGCGTTCAAGTGGGCTTTGGAGCGTGCGCTCTAACAAACTGGTACCAGTGGCAGACGATCAGAAGAAATGGAGAAGCTCCTGAAGGGTCGGGGGGGTACTCCTCTCTCTGTTTTGTAAATACGACACAGATGATCATAAGCTCAGCTGTGTGTTTATCTTCATGAGAATGCGGAGAGGCCCGGTAAACATCAGATTGCTTAATCTCCTCCGTTCCCACGTTCTTCAGAAAGACTGTGTTCTATTGCTTTGTTGTTGAACTATATATTCTTACATGGTGTACAGTCTGATTAGATGTTTCTTGGAGAGATGAGTTCTGAAATCTCTGGTTTATTTTCCCCTCAGTAGGATATGTGAGCGAGAATGGAGGAATGGACCTCAGAATTTCACCTTCTTATGATGGGTTGTCAGCTGTACTTAATGTTTGGCTTCTAGAACAGCATGACTGTTTCTCAGAAGTCATTGCTCATCCTGTAATGATAATGTCGCATATTAATTACTTAAACATGTAACAATGCAATATTT
>JAODJW010000117.1:30106930-30119585 GCA_026777045.1 Hyperopisus bebe | reverse complement strand
GGAGGTTGTATTAGCTAGTTTGATTTATTGGGGGGGCTACAACCCCCCCATCCCCCCCGTAATTTACGCCCATGGTTCTGTGACAGTGACTCCACCGAACATTATAGTAAGACAAGTGTGCACTGAATGTGAGGGGAAGCGAGTGAGATGTGCAGTAAACAAATTTCTGGATCTGTGGTGTATTTTATTTATAGCTGCGTTGTTACTGTGATTTTGATGGTTCCTTTTATGTGCAGCTGTTTTTGCAACGTTACAGTACTGTATTTCGCTTTTGGTAAATAAAACACCTAGTCATGTGTGAAATTTATCAACAGTAAAGCGTTTAGAAACATTTAACTTCATTAAAAAACAATACAAAATATGTACTTTGTCACTTCTAGAATAATAAGAAACTCAAACAAAATGTGCAAGTAACGTTGTGCTTTAACGAACAAATAAAATATAAAGTGTGCCGTAATATGGAAAGTTTTGCCTGATTGTGCAAATGAGAAATATACATATTATCAACTACTGATGTATACCATATATACACAAATAGCACAGATACTAAAGCTGATTGTTTGTGTAGTCTATTTCAATGAGGTACATGCATGTTGGGATATGTAAACTGGTTTGGATGAAGATATGGAGGAGCCATGTGCTGCAATGTTTGTGCTGTGCAGTCCACAATGGCACTTATACAGTATGTCTTTCACTGTTCAACGTCAGCCATCCCGTTGTCGATGATATCGTTGCAACTGACGCCGAAAACTCCCGGTCCGAAGCGTCTAGTCTCTGCAACAAAACCCTCTTTATATCCAGATCCTCCTGAGTCAGCCAGCTCTCACTGGACAGTCTGCGCTCTTCTGTGCTCAGTGTGGGTCGCACCCAGTCGGTCTCGTTGACCTCAGCAGGCTTGGCTGCATTCCTCTCTTCTTCTGTTGTGGATGGGAATGAAGACGGCCCAGATGAAATGGAGAGAACCAAGTCGTGGGTCTCTACCCCTTCGGGAATAAAATGCGTTGCTCCCCAGGTAACTTTGCACAGTTCGAAATACAGCGAAACCACTCTTCCCTGCCCACTCTTCCTCCACGAATCGACAGCTTGCCTGTATTTCATGCGTATATATTTCAGCTTTAAAGACAATATCAACTTAGATATTTCTTTGGTCTTGTGAGGGTAGTCCTTACAACAGCATCCTGCCTCTTCGGGTGATGGGTACTGGTTTGTATAGCGCTGCAGTATATCCTCATATTTCGAATGGCAAGACTCCCAGTTAATGTTCTGAGCACGTCTTGTAATCGTGGGTTACCTTGAAGAGCAAATCCACCTCATTGTCAGTCCAGACAAAGTAAAGTCTTTTCTTGCTTTTTGCCATTACTGTACTCGTATCTCCTCGCTTCCAAAACAAAGTTAAAAATGGCCCTTATCATTTAGGATACTTCCTTTTCCTGTTCCCACCCCTAGGCACATGCCCAGTGTAGCCTAATATGCGTCATAAGCTACATCTTTTGCTTTTTATACGAAGCATTGTGGAGGCGGAAATTTTTGTTCAACAAAAGTGATAACTGTAGTACAGGTGTAGATCTTTTCTTTTGGAAACTCCTGTAAAAATATCATGTATTAGTGCGGACGAAGCCTTACATTGTATTGGGCATGGTGGGGCAGTGGTTAGCACGGTCTAACTCACACCTCTGGGACCTGCATTCCAGTTTCTGCTAGGGTTCCATTTGTGTGGAATTTGCATGTTTTCCCTGTGTCGTCGTGGGATTTCCTTCGGGTACTCCGGTCCCGCCCCCCCAGGCCAAAACTATGCTGAGGCTAACTGGATTTTCCAACCTGCCCATAGGTGTGGGTGTGCCCTGCAGTGGTTTGGCACCCCATCCTGGGTTGTTCCCCATCTCGCGCCCGTAGCCTCCGGGATAGGCTCCAGACCCCCCCGCGACCCTGAACAGGACAAGCGGTTTCTGAAAATGGATGGGTAAGTCTTTTCATGGCTGCAGCGCCATATTCAGCAAAAAAAACAGCTAAATAAAGAATTAACGAACTCTATTTTCACTTTGAACGCTAGATGGCAGCAATGCATAACATATAAATAAAAATTGGATTTTTTTTTTTTCTCATATTTGTTTAAAAACTTGGTGTGAAAACCGTACGCTACCAGGGAATCAAAGATTTACGTATTAAACCATACGTGTTAAATTCCATTAATTATTTCATGTTTTAATATACTCTCGAACCGCAGATATATGTGTTTAAGTTAACATCCGTAACTGCAATTCCAACCATTTTCAGGATAATACGGCTGCACCGACTTTGGCGTTGCAGCCGAAAGGTTGGTTCCGGTGTGTTGGCTGGGTGTAACACGAGCTAGGACGTAACTCAGCCTTCTCCTGCATTTCCCCGCGTTGTCATGGCGATCTTTGTCCTCGCTACAATCTGCTGCAATGGCGTCATTGGAAAGGTTTGTCACCAACGCTCCCCCTCCACTCACCCCCCACCCCCACTATCACCGCCACCTTCTTTCTAAATATATGACATACAACCAGCATGGCCCCTAAATCGTCTGAAAAATAGATTTATGTTACATTTCTTTACCACTCCTGTATGCAGTTGGGGATCAAATTTTTGGAAATTAATCATAATGTATGTACTGGGACATGTCAGGATTGTTTTTATACTGCTTTACTTTTTGAAATACGGATTGTTCGATTAATTTCCGACGCTGCGAATTTTCGCAATATTAGATGAAGGGGCAAAACACATGCCATATTTATTTGAATATGTATTATATCCAAAACTTTAAATTTATTCAGAGCGAAACAACCTTCTGATTAATGTGAATGTAAAATCATCTTTATATCGTTACATTCAAGTTTCTGCGCCAGGACAGAGCAGGGTGCTCTTTGATCACGGAATATATCAATAGGGCAATAATCATGCAACTGACAACCAATTAAGTAATTATTTTAAATGGAAAATTCACAGGCAATTGACAACAGTTTGGATTCTAATAATGTACATGAAGACCTAAGCTGTATACCTGGAGGCTTATTAATCAGTACGTAGGCCTATATACGCCCTAGTACCACCGAATCAGTACATGTACTATATAGTCAAAATCGGAAATGATTTTAAAACAAAAGTACCAAATTTTATATGGCATTCTGTTAGGCACCATTTTCTCATTTGAATAATTGATCTGATCCCTGTTCCCCATAAGTAGAGTAGAGTAGTGCTGTTTTTTTAAGGGTCAGGTTAAAGAGCAGGTCAGGTCAGGCTAGCCGCTAATGCTATCCGTATGTTGCATTGTGGTAGCGCCCATGAGGCATTGTGGGTAAATTCCAAATGACCTGGTTAGTTAGCTGACTGGAATGGGGGATGGGCAGAACATGAAGAAAGGGGAGATAGCAAAATTCATTTTAAACAAGAATGATTTTAATAACACAAAGTATTTTGCATTTGAATTATATTTAAAGATACCTGCAATATTTAAGGCCAGAATCATAGTCCAATGACAATATATGAAATGCCTGAATAGGAAAATGTTTTTAATAATTAATACTTTAAATAGAACCGGAGAATCCTACATTTTAGGCTTTTTCTGAGTAACTCTAAGTAATGCTTACCTTTTGTATTCATAGTAACAGGCAGTAAAGTGGGAGTAGGGAGGACAGGTACAGGTGTTCGGGTCACGGGGTCAAGCAAGCGGAACATTAGTTTGTGTTCCAGCCTTTTAAAGATAAAATGGGCAATGCTCAAGGGCGTGATGGGTAGGATTTTTAAAAGGACAGATCATGTTAATTAGCCAGCCGACCAATCAGGCTGTGCGTCCGCTCTTAATGGTAGCCAAAGTCCCTCCGAGCTCCCCCTCCCCCCACGCATGGTGATCACCTCTGGTGTACAGAACAACAGCTTGTTTTAAATGAGAAAGACTCCCTGTGTGTGTCAGATGGCTCTTCCTGGGGGCTTTTTTCCCCATCAGTGTCCGCTCCACTCAGTGACGTCACATGATCCCGCCCCTGTAACCCCCCCCCAGCCACACTAAAAGCTGCAGCAATATCTCTCAGCAGGTTGCCCAGCCAGACGTGACCTCTCCCCCCGCCCAACCCTTTCAACTTCTCACAGGGTGGGTAAAAGTGGTCAGGACTGGTCATGCATCACCTAGAGGTTGTGCCATCTTTAACTGTTCGGTCCCCTATTATCTGCAGAAGATGCCATGACTGGGCAGCTTGGCATGACTCAAGCTCAAGAGGGCTAATGTCATTTAAATATTACAATGTGCTCATTCTCTCAGTCCAGGCTGATTCCCTGCGTGATCGGTGGAAATCGAAGAAAGCATGCTTAAGGTTCCCAAGGACCAGGTTGGTCAATAGCTGCTAAAATCCAACAGCTACACCTGTATACATACAGGTCATGTGATTTTATCTGCACTCCGTTATCTCTTGCTGGATTTGGTCCATTTTTGTAGACCAAGGTAACAGTGACCGCATCTGCAACTAAAAATTGGATGATTAATGTCTGATAGAGCCACAATGTTCCTTCCAAGCTGAAGCTCGAGATCTCAGTATCAGCAGGGAGCTGATCTCCACGGACTGCTCATCGGTCCTGACCTCCATCTTATCTTCCACAGAAACACTCAGAAAAATTAAGGTTTACATTACTCAGCTTCTTAGATCTTGGGCAATTCAACTCTATGTTCCCGTCCGACGGAGGGATTCAGCCTTTGGTATCTGGTCATTGCCACTATAAGGTTCACCCATCGTCTGTAAACATGTCCCTGCTCTGTTGTTGAACATAATTCCCATTTAACAAGAAACCTCAATCTGTACTTTCTTGGTCTAGACGCTGTCTGCGTGCATGTGTGTTTACGTGCGGGGGAAGTGTGGATCCACCCAGCACTGTTGCGTCACTGTTGGAACTGGGAGTAGTGGGCACACTGGGGGGTTGGGGGTGGTCCACCTGCCACGCCCAGCATTGGTGTTCCGAAGAAGAGGCACACCCATCCCATGGGTCCTGCCCCCACAGCTCAGTGACTAACTGCTATTGCCGGTCAGCGACTTCCATGGAATGCACCTCCGCCAGCCAGAAATCACTGCAATGGAATGCAGAGGTCGCTAAGCAACAAAAGAATGACTTAAAAAGGCCAGAAAATGAAACCACTTTCTACGCCTGTGAAGACATAAATACAGATGTTACACCCAGACAATGCAGCTGCAGATATCACACTGAGGATACAGGATAGTTGATTCTATACAAGGAATCAGCGCGGTGGGAACATCGGTATAATGTTTCTTTGTTTCGCGATTTGTATGACAGCCGAGCACTAGAAACGGCCATTATATTTGCTGCTGGTTTCTGTCAGCCTACTGGACGGACAGAGAAAGCCACAGTAGATGGCGATGCCAGATTTTAGGTGGCAGATTGGCTGGAGGTCAACCGGTGACCTACCGTGACCAGCTGTGGCCAGGCTGTGTAGCCACGACTGGGATTGGGGGGGCCGCCGCCGAGACGCATCCTTCAATGGGAAGAGGAGGCTAGTTCTCCATCCGTGTGACAGTGTCAAATGACTGCAGTAGGTTTGGGTGGAGGGCTTGCGGCAGGTTGGATCGGGGGAGGGGCTCTGTTGCTCCTATGTCGATGGGGGGGGGATGAAGAAAATGCAAAGAATATCAGCACCTGTTTCCAGGGCAACCCTGAGCTGCAGAGGGGCTGACTTTGCCCCCCCCCCAGCACACAGACAGAGCAATGCATAAACTGTGCCAGTGTGGCACAAAACACGGCAGAGACTTTTCAGCAAACCACATCCTGACAGCTTCTTCAGCTTATTTCACTGCTGCATTTTTCCACCCGTGTTCCAAACAGGGACTCGAGAGATCAACCGTGTCACAATACTAACACTGTGTCTGGTTGCTGAATCAGTCATTCCTACGTTACTTATGGCTCATAGACAACGCTGCTTAGTCAGGGTTCAATCACACATGCATCCCCCATGAAATATTACACTGGGAAACACATTCTACTGTTCTAATATTTTGTAATTAGCCATTAAAATCCGGAAACAAAAAATATGGTTCTACTCCAGTCAACCTTCAATGCTACCTGAAATTCTTCCACCACTAACAGCCGCCTACCTTCTAAATGGTATTCCGAAGTATTTATAAAATATTTGAGTGCGTTTCCTAAAAATGACACTGCGGTGCCCTACTGGGCTCGTGCGTTTCCCGGGGGCCAACTTGTTCGCATACTTTCGTTACCTGATCAGTCGGTTCTGTTTAGCACAGTGTTCTTGCAAAGACATGGTGGTAAACAGATGTCTCTGAGGCACAGAATGGTAAATCTGGCCCCAGAGCTCAAAGACTGGGGGTGCCATTCAGCGTTGCACATTGAAACTCCAGATCCATTGTTCCCCTCTCTGCAGCTTCTGTCTAGCTCCTCTCTCCGTCTCTCTGCTGGCTAATTCCCATGATGTGCGACAGCCGGCCATCTCGGGCGGAACAGACCACCAGCCCTTTTGCGAAAGCGGGGAGGTACAGGTAGCGCACTATTTTCGGTCTTTTCCCCTACTTTCTAACCGTAATGACTACTACAACCATCTGCGGCAGCACATTACTCCGTAGTAACGCACGATAGCGTAATAACAGGAAACAATGTCCTTCCCCAGTGCCGTAATTACACATACTTTCCCAACCAGTCGAAGTGGTACAGTCCATCTCGTTCTCGTTTTGTGAAGTGTCTTATTGACTGAAAGAGACTGTTCTTTTTCTGTGTTGGTTAAGGTGGCGCTGCCATAATGGTTTAAGGAGGTGGCAAAACTAACTTTTATTCTACATCAGGTTGTTTGAGAGTTGTAAATATATGCTTGTACTGGGCTTAGCAGTTGGATACTCATTCAGAAACAGATGTGTGATATGACTTTAACTAACTGATTGTGGTTGATGAGTCATAGGAATTTGGCTGCTACCAGGAAAAACATGATAATTTGAAGTTGGACATTATTCTTTCACTGAAGGTGATGAAAATACATTTTAACTATTTTTCATTTAAACCATCTTCACAGCCTTACAAAATAAAATACTTTCTTGTTTTGTCTATTGTATGAGGCTGTGTTAATTGAATTGCACATTTTTACCTCAGAATCTTTTAATATAAACTTTCAATATCCATCCACCCTTATAGAGACTTTTGGATGTTTTTTTGGGTCTCATTACTGGACCTCTTGGGTCTGACTTGTACTGAATTCTATCAAATCCTAATATTTCTTTTTATTTAAATAGATATTTCACTAGAAATGTTTATGTCATGCACTGAGGATAGGCCAGAATGATAAAAGTCTCCAGGTATGGAACTTCAGATACTGAACCGGAAATGTATTATTCAGCTACCAGGACACGTGCACTCCCATCCATTATGCAACACAATAGGTTGCACTGGAAAAATCGTTGTGTGCTTTGAACCATTTCCATATATTTTAAACTGTTTGCATAGTATCTGAAATAATTTTTATGGTAATGGTATATTAACCCCTTGCAACCATGACCAGGACTGATGGATGGTACAAGAATCACCGCAAACCACAGCCGTTTTATGTGTGTGTGCGTGTGTGTGCAGGTGTGCGTGTGATATGATCTTAAAAAAATGAAATGGGGGCATTTTTTGAACTTCCAAACCCACACTATCTTAATGTCATGCCGTGTACAGTGGCAAATTATAGAAGGCTTACATCACCAAAGAGAAGTGTGTTGTCAGTATGGTGGCAAGCTGATGGTAATGGACAGACATGGATACGCACTGACATGGTAATAAAAGTCGATACCATATCATTTTTTGGAACCTATACACATTGAAAATTCCTTTTTGTTAGGATGTAACCCCACTGTGACTTGTTGTACATATTCATCAGAAAGGTAGACGCATGTCATATCGTAACTGTATGTCATAATTGGAGGCAGTCACAATATCGCATTATTCTTACAATCCTTGCTTTTTGCCACATCTCTTTCCGAACAATCATATTTAAAGTGAACACAACATTCCAGAATTAACATGCTAAACAAGTTTTAAAACCCACTTAGTTCTCAGAAGGATTTTGTGCTCATCAGTGGATGTTTTAAAAGCTTATATTACCTTGTACTTCATATTTAGTTCATAGGTGCCCGTTTAACATTGTGCGTGAGTGACGTAAGTGAAATTGTCAGTGATAAACACCAATAACTAAAGTTACAGCTATAGATTTCTCTTGTGTATGTTCTATTCTGTCAATCTTGCCCACTCATCCAGCATTTCATCTTTAGTGTTTCTCCTGGAGTATACAGGGTGTGGTTGGGCCTGACCTTCTATGACCTTGCTTTCCAGCTATTCAGTACACCAGTCTGCTCTCAATTTTACATGCTTTCCCCAACTCCCCACATCACTGGGCAGACGCCCAGAACAGGACACGCCGTCCAGGCACATTTCTCAGTTCTGGCCGAGATTCATGTAACTGGCTAAGACCTCTTCTTGGACAGAACGTCCAAACTATGTTCTGAAGTTCCTTTAGTAAAAAGAAAAAAAAACAAACCTGAATGGATTACTGCTCACTCTCAGCATTCAAAATAAACTTTATGGGCATTCCCAAGACAAAACCTTGTGATGAACTTAAGATTTGTAATTTTTAATCAGAATTGCCGTTTTGATAATTACAATATTGTTATGATTGTAACAATATGTACAGAGACAATTTATTAAGGAATAAAAAACATTCAGGGCATCATAGAAATGAAAATTAAAAAAAAAATGTTATGATACACAAATTTTGCAATATATTAGGACATTTTTATTCTAATTTAGTTTGCTTAATACAAATAGCGCCCTCTGTATATCAGTATGTGTTTTACTGTGAATACTATAGAATATATATATATCAAACTAATAAAAATAAATATTGCCAAAACAATCTAACTGCGGACTAGTATGCCGTACATTAATCATCAGTGACAACCGTAATTAAATATCAGATTACAAGCATCATGAAAGTTTCACGGCAATGCTCAAAAAACGGTATTTTAGTATATAAATCGTCTTATCCGGGACTCATACGATGCTAGATAGTCTCAGCGACGCCTCTGTCACAATGCAAAAAGCCAAAATGGCGTAAGTATTCTGTGATCTCATCAGTACTACTCGCAAGCAAACACTACGGATGGCACAACATATTTCTTGTTTGTAACTCCTACAATAGTTGATCTGCTATTCTGGTCTGAGGGCAGGGAGAAGTCAGTCAGGAAGGCAATGAGGGGGAGAGAAACATGAAAAAACTGCTTTTTCCCCCCGACGGAGAAGCTCCATCCTCATGATCTCATGAATAAATTATAGCAGGCCATTGTGCAATAGAGGGAGGTATGCAGCGAAGCCCGAACAAACACGGCTGAGTTGCACGGAGTGTAGCATTTACAGCAGCAGCGTGATCTGGGGGGGGCTGTCCTCACTTTCCGTATTGTACTCATGCACCTTCAGAGAAGGAACTACCCCCCAGCCGGGTCCGCCTAGACATCACGGACACATCCTTACTGTGTTTTACCACGTTTTCCGCACAGGCACGTTGTACATACCAGAGTATGGAGAATACAACTTAGCAAAGCGAAAAGGCAAAAAAACTACTGGATTAACTCGCTAGTTGAGCAGACAGCACGGACAAGCTAAGCTAGCTCGCCGGCTAGTACGCTACACCTGAAGGGAAGAGATCAAGAAAGAAAGAGACTAAGCGAGCTTGTAAAGTTAGAGACGATCTTCCCCCGTGGTCGTGGTTTTGTAAAGAAGAGGGCTGCGCATCAGCTTTTTGAGAAAGATCTTGGTGGATTTCTGCTGTTGGACCTGGAGATTAAAGCACATCAACCTCGGGCAGTTTTGAGTCGAAGGTAAGCACGATGGCTAATAGATCCTCCACACTTTACCTATTCATCTGACATGGTGAACTCAACCTTTACATTGTTTGCGTTTTGCTGCGTTTCTCGGCGTGTATGCAGAGTGTGGTGGTGCTCGGTCCCCAACACGTGTGATTTAACGAAATCGGACACTAATTAACCTTCCCTAGCCCAGTTAGCTCGGCGATTTAATAATGGCCGATGTGCGCTCTTCGGTGTCAAGGAAATGTGGCTAACGAACGGATCACTGTACGCACAATCCGCCAGTTTAATCGAGGCAAAAAAGATGAATTCGCAGGATACTTTAGACTTAGATACAGCAAATGATGTACAAAATGTCTCCCATTGTTATCTCGTTGCGGACACGCGTTTACTGCCACCGTGCCGGATATATTGTACCTGGCATGTAGCTACTAATGCACTGTTATAATCTATCGCACATGTCCAGCTTCGATGCCCCGTCCCATAGTGTCTAATAATCCATTCCAAAAGCAAAAACATGATTTGTTTCCTTTCTTTTTTTGCAGTCACTGCCGGTCATGCGCTGGCTTTGCTGCTGCATAGCTAGCGTTTAAACCGAGGTGTTGAGACTTAGCCGACTGGGGCAGATTTAATGTTTTTTTTCTTAAAATAATGAAACTGCCGGAGTGTTTCTTGGGTTTTGCCGGCGATGGTTAATCTACGTTTAAAAACCATATTGGCGTGTTACTGTGGCACCGTATTTCCCATAGTTAAGAGCCCGTCTACCTCTGGTCACCCCAGCACTGCAGTGTATTGTTTGAATTACGCACCGTGCCCCAAGTTTTTCTTTTACCTCATTAAATACTGTGTTTTAACCAGCTTGGCATAGCATTGCAGACCTACCCGGTTTGAGTGTCTTCCACAATATGACACGATTTATTTTATATTTTTTGCAGTGCAGCCGCGTTCGCGTTTGTATATGGAAATATAATTTACATGTTAATGGACGTCTGTCACGTCGATTTGCTGTGTGTATTAACATTTACGGACGATGTACGTACGGTATGGTAGCATTTTCAAAGTGTACCATACATCTCGTAGTCGTCTTTTGCCTTGAATGGCTGCCTTGGTTGCAAATTTTGTGTAAAATATCGTCATAGTTAAGGTCTTAGAGTATTCATTTTATTTCCTTGTTAGCAAAGGTAGTTGATGTATATTTGATGGTGGTGGAAGCTGACTGAAATTTTAATAGTAATAATTATTGTTAACTTGGGTGTTGGAATGCTTAAATTATAATTTTATGAAAAAACAGCATACACATTATAGAAACAAACTACAGGAAGAAGGGTAGCATCAGGACTGTGGACATACCCTTGGGCCGAACAATTTCAGTTGACCGGTCTTCCTTTGGATGTCAGCCTTGCCAGATAGCCTGCTTAACAGTGTATTAAAAGGTCGCTCGGGAGTTTCACTGAAGATCCCCAGAATGGGAACGGTCTTCATACTTTTAAGCGTCTGGAGTTTGACCTAACGGGAGGGACTGGCCCCCACCGGGCAAACACACGAGCCGTGAGCCCTGCATGCTTGTGGGGAGCAGGTTTCACGGAAGCTTTGAAACGACAGATTGTGTCGTCATCAGGAACCTCTATTAGTGGCAGAAGGGCTGTAGATGTCTGCAGTGTGTGGTTGGGTGTAATAAGCTCTGCCTCTTCAGAAGATGACTGGTCACGACCCCCCCCCCCTTAATAATTGAACAAGTAAATGAAAAGATTTTTAGTTACCTGGGTGTAATACATACACCAGTTTTTAAGCTCAATTATGAAATAAAGTCTCTCCAAAGCGGTTATATTGTGTTTTAAATTACTAGAGGAGTTATTTCAAGACCTATTCTCCCGAGTTAAGTGCTTACATTCATTCAGAAAATGCAGAAATGGGCAAAACCGGCTGTTAATCGCAAGTCGTATCATCATCCTGTTTATTGGAATGATTTCCTTCCCACGGCTGTGTTGCCCTTTCAACAATGTGACCTCGCAGAGACAGCAAGGATACCTCACGGAATTCTCAAACCCCCATTCACGCCTCCCTCAGCATCCATGGTGGGTTATGTCACAATGGTGCTCGACATTGATTATTATTATTATTATTTTGTTGTAGCAGTATGCTTAAAGAGGAGGTGCAATTTCCCCTGTTTGCCGTCCCAATGATACGTGGGTGTGCTGAATAGCTAAAGTGGGAGCAGAGCTTACCTGTTGTTTAAGCTCACCAGGTCTGAAGTCTCCTACTTCAGCTTTGAGCATGCTTATCTGGTGTAATTAGGCTAGAGAAATGTAGTTTTCCATTTTTTTTTTTTTGTTTTGGCAGATTCCAAGTTTAAAAATAGACCATGGCCTTTTCTGCTGTTTTTTGACCTCAGTTGGGCGAGGACTTTTTCCCGGTGACCTCAGAGCTGGATTTTGCTGTCGAAATCCGCAGTCCTTAGGGATGTTGGGAGCTCTGGATGGCAGCGGCACCCAGAGACCACGGCGCAGTCTGGCGCATCGGCCTGTGGGCTGGAGCCGAGTGACGTCGCCGGGTCGCGATGACTTGGCTGACTCATCAGTTTATGAGTTGTAGTTTCCATAAATGGTTTATCGCCGTCGTGTTTGCTGCTTCGTGGAGCACTGCCGATTTGTCATCGCGTCACTTTAGACTACGGAAGGTTTGGCAAATTTCTGCCTTGATTTGCGTACTATTAGATAGCAGGGAGAAGCAGTGTGATTCTGTCAATACAGATGATGACTGTCCCCCCCCCCCCCCCCCCCCCCCCCCCCCCC
>JAODJW010000117.1:30045368-30063543 GCA_026777045.1 Hyperopisus bebe | reverse complement strand
AAGACATATAAGCACTGTATTGTGAAATTTGTCTCTTTGGAAATGGTGTGTTTTATTAGCTCTAGTGCCTTGGGAAATCCAGCCTGATCTGTTGTTCTTCTGATGGACCAGGCAGACAAGTAAATTCCCTGGTGAACAATACGTCAGGCTCGCGGCTTTAGCTGATCGGCCTGGATGACTAAAAGCATGAACAAGCAGCTGTAGACGGGCCAAGCTGCTCCTTCGCAGTTCATAGCTGGAAGTCACGCACACACAGACACACACACACGCACCAATAAACCCCAATACTGAAAAAGCTGGGCTCTTACCCAACTCACATTCTCTCTGCTTCTGCAACCTCCATATTGCCCTCCCCCCTCAAAATGTATTCCCTACACATTAAATATAATATGCTCCACACACACAAACACACACACACGTGTATATGAATCACATAGTGGTCTCTGATAAGAATCAAGTTGTTAAAATGAATAATTGTAATTTAATACCTTAATAGGACCCAAAAGTGACATTTATGTAACAGTATTACTGTTTGTGATGCTTTTGGATATGCCCATTTGATAAGGAGAAAGATTAGTTCTGCAGATATTGTATTATGTGGTTTATGGGGTATTTGCATAGTCTTGGCCCTAGAACAGGGTCCGAATGGCTAGAGAACAGTAACTAAGCAGCTATTCTAAAAAAAAAAAACAGATACTACCCATTTTGGTTTTAAGGTTTTAAGCATTATCTTCCTAAACTGAATGAGTATTTTAGTGAATGCATACTTGTGGTACTAATTAATATTCGATTCAATTCAGTTTATTTTTATATAGCGCACTTCACAACAGAGTTGTCCCAGGGCGCTTTACATGGGTGTGTATAAAATGAGATACATAAGACAAGATTCATAAGACATAAGATTCACAAGACCAAATGTATGTATAGCCATAAACAGCCCATTCATTGCACTTTTTACGACCGCACCCCTCAGTTTGTGTGTATTGAATGAACAAATGGAAATGCTATTGTGTCCTGGGGAGCAAATGTGTCATGCTATGGAACCGACCTGTTTTGACGCAAGGACATTCGACGTCGGTATTGGACAGTACAGGCCTAGAATCACATTCAAATTTAGGGTCATTCACACCCCTATTCCCTTCACCTGCAATATATACCCAAATATGAAGCAGTGTCATAGACTTCAAGGTCGTATCCATGTCTTCCGGCAAGCTTGTTTACAAACATCAGTCAGTACTAATACACTAATACAGTAAACACCTGCAATTAGCAAAGGTGATCAATGCTATTATCCTAAGACTTGTAATAGTGTTTAATGAGGTCATTCTGAATAAAACAAAAAGGTCTTAATAACCCTACAAAAACTGCCCATGGCAAACTGGGCTCACTTAGTTTTAAGTCAGCAACATACTTCAACCAATCTTGTGTTTGCTGAAAAAATAGTTCACCCTGATCTGAGTGCATTCAAGAAGGCACTCATAATAAAGGTTGGATATCCAAGTATGACAGATAAATATCAATGAAGAGACTGACAAGAGTGCCAGTGATTCAGTGAGATGTGTTTCGGGTTGCATTAGGTATTGTCTCATCTTCTCAAGCATTTTTCCCTCACTGCCATGGATTGTGGAAACGTGCTGTCAATAAGCAGGTCAAATGTTTCTGTCACTGGTGAAGAATTGCAACAAACGTGGATAAGACAAAAGACCAACCCAAAACCAACAATCCCATCAATGAAAGCCAAGTCACCATAATTTTTACCCATAATTCCTTAAGTACAACTCTATCGCTAACATCAACCCTTGCTGTGCTGCATGCTTCTGCTAAAATTATAACAAAGATGAAGCTGTAAATCAGAGAGTACTGTAAGCAGTCACTGTTTGTGGGCTGCTGAGGCTGTTCCCGGGGAGACGTCACTGGAACCAGTCTCTTCTATTCCCCGCCAAAGATAAGAAGCATTTACCGGAAGTCTGGAGTATTTTTCCTTTCTGGGCTCATAATAATTGAGGTAATTACATAAATGTGCAACTAAATTTAGAGTGACATATACACAATTGCACTGGTGGAGGAATGACTTAAGTGACAGTTACCCTATTTTTTTTCACCCCCCCCCCCCAAAAAAAAACAGCTCTGTACACTATTAAGAATTGATTGTCCGATAATGAGCAAGTTATGCAAATGAATATTCACTTAAGAAATTAAAATTGTTTACTGCAGCCTCCTGAGATGTGAACTGGCGGTACTGCTGGTCCAGTTAATGGTTTGCTACATCACCTGCCGATCGCTGTGTAGAACACTCCACTAAAATCTCCTGGTGATTCTGTGAAACAATGTTGGCCTTTGTGTTAAATGAGAGAGGCTTGAATGCCAAAGCAGAACTGTATAACTGAAAGGACCAGGTGTTCCTCTCTATCGACCATCCTTACTAAATCCTCAAAAGCCTGTTGGAATCCTGCTAATCAGCAATCTATTAATCAGGCCTGGAGATGTGAGAAGTACAGTATGAAGGAGTTAGAAGTCTTGTAATGTTATTTTTAAGAGTTACAGTAATGGTTAATTATGTGTCTGGTCAGTCCTCAAGGGTATTTAATATTACTCAAAACCTAAAAATGGTTTCCAAATGTATCAGCTGTCTGCACCTCTGTTTCAGGTAGCCATGAGTTTGTGAAAGCGCAACCAAAAACAGCTTTTAAAAAATGTCACAATATTAAGGTTACAAATGTAAATTTAAAGGTCCGGCTTGGAATGACTGTGGAGACCATTAGACCTGCTAACCCCTGAACCACTCCTGCAAGTGGACACAAAGCAGAGGTGTCATATTAATCATTCAAATGACCTTATAAGTAGTTGTCACCCCTCTCCAATCAGGTAACTTCACTTCATCAGATTATAAACCTTGAGACCTACACAGCTGGCAATATCAGCTTTGTAATTATAAGTAAGAGATATCAGATATCTTGTCAAGAGTTGTTTTGTTCATGCAGGCCAGAACACTTAATGTTTCACAGCCATTTTACTCCTGCAGTCGCACGATGGTGAAATTTCTCATATCGGTTGCTTAATTTCCCTGGAAGTACACGGCATGAAAGCAGATGGAATGATAACTTATTTTAAGATGTGTAAACTACTTCGAGAACTCTCCACCTTTCAACAACAACAACAATAATAGTAATAATATCCCATCAGCTGTGGATGGGCCAGAAAGTCAATTAGGGATGTTTGAAGTAACTCATTAGAATTGCTACTTTCGTCTCATAAGGTGTCAATCCACACGTCTTTTTCTTTAAGAGATCTAACATCAGTTACACTGGCGATGATGCCGGCATTAACACGTACAGGCTTGCCTGCACTATGCTCTACAGGAAATAGTCTCGATACAAAATGTATACTAACCATATAAATTCACGACATTATCCTGCCGTGGGGGGCTATTTACTTGCAAAGGTTAAATTAAGATTAATTATTTCCAAAACATGCCTGACACATTAGATTTGTACAGATATTATATTCAAATTGGGAATATCTTGTATAGTAATACATGCGCCGGACCTCATGTAACTAAACAACGGGCAAAATGTAAAACTTTAAGGTCAAGAATAGAGTTTTCGTAAATATTTTTTTAAAGGTCTAAAACTTTTGTAAACGTGTTCCCAGCAAAAGTAATCGCTTAAACGGAAATATTTACGTCTTGTTACGATTAGATGAAGCGGTGGTCATTCGGTTTGTTCTGACCGCAACTGAATAGTTCTCATTTTAAGAGTATTATAAAGAATTGTAAATAACGGCGCCCACATTTCGAAGGACGAATGTTAATTGTTTTCGAAACACTGCCATCCCGTCGATTTTGTGCCTTTAGTGTTTTTATAAGTCGTTTCCTTTTTATCTTCATCCACCTTCCAATGAGTCATCAACGAAGACGAGCATCGGGCAAATAAGCGGTGCTACGTAGCACGGGATCGGCCAGCCTTTCAAACACTTTTCGCAGGTACGAAAGGAAGGAGAGAGAGCCGCTTCCTTGCCGGTCAATCTGGCATCCAGGTTGCAGGAAATTACACAGCACCCTATCTCTCAGACGTCGGAGGCCCGCTGTGTCTGACATAATAATTATAAAGCTAAACATAAATCCTTATGTGTAAATACTAACCACTGTTAATGAGGTGTAGCTGTATCACGTCGCAAAAAAATCGTCTTCACGAAAACTAACAACGTGGTGTTAAAACTGAGCGCAAAGTAAAGATTTGATAGATGCAGTTTACGCGAGGATCTCTCTATAGCGCGGCATAGTTTGCTATACTGCTAAACACGTACCAAAATCATAAAAAGCAAACTGAGAAGACCAAACAATGTGTTAACTGAATAGTCACACGGGATAGTCATTGAAAAGCTCAACTCATTAAACACACAATGCGCCTAAAATGTCATATGATGGTTAAACAGAAACTTACTACTACCGCTGACATGACTTAAAAATCAAAGCTGATTAAAAGATTTTTTTCTACCGTTATACAACTTACATATGTACATATACGTAATGCTGCATGCAAATTATACACTAAGTTCCGCTGTTATTAGGTTCCTGGTTAAGAATTTGCTTGTGACAGCGTCTTCACGGGGCTTTCGAGACCCCCCAAAAACACGTAATGTCAAATTGGTGTCATGCCGTACCTTTTTAATATGGTGTCCTGTTCGTTATATGTGATCCAAAAGGAAATAAAAAGTTATTAGCGCGGCGGCGATAACGTAACTCTTAATAAAAACGGCACTTGCTTCGCGCGTCTGAACATGCCGCCTACATCCATTTTTGCTTCTCCACTATAACAAGACCTTGACGGCTCTTTCTAAGCCTCTTGCCAGACATCAGTGGAAAAAGTCAATGCAACGACACCTCCTTCCCTGTAGATTTTGCATCTGTGAATAAAAAAGAAAAACCAATCTTGCCTTTCGCGTCTTTAGCCCGCCTACAAAATAAGTGAGAGACGTGCACTACAGCCAATCTCAACTGCGCTTTCTTCTCGGCTAAGCCAGATGGTTCTGTTGTGGGACAGGCTTCTTTAACTAAGCTTGATTCGTTTATTTAGCTACTTACAAACATCACTCATTGAGACAAATGAAACACTCCAGCGTGAATGATATCGCAGCAAAGACACCGTGCTTCAGCTAGTAACCATTCCCTGCATCCATGGTGGGAGATTATGTCACTGGGCAGTCTGGCACCAGGAGGAGGTTGACATTGTGGAAAGACACAATTCAAGCTGTTTGCTGTAGTTACATTTCCTGCAGAAAAGCTCTGAAATCCTTCCATCTTCCAAATGCTTGTCCTGGTCAAGGTCATGGGGGGGCAGTTCAAGCTTATCTCAGGCAGGTACACCCTGGATGAGACACCAGTCCATATTAGGGCACCCATACACTTTCACACTACTTTGGTAATTTTGCGATGCCCTCAGGACCCAGAACCATCTTTGGCTTTCATCTGGCTGTGTGAAAAGATCAGACCCTCGGCTCTGTTGCCGAGACCGTGGGTTCCAGACTAGAGTTTGGTTTGAGGAATATGAAGTAGACTATAGTTATCGTATATCTTCCAGTCACCAAAATACAATTGCTCTGGAACTAGTGCAAGTGTCATTGTTAAAAACAGCCCTATGTGTCAATTTAAAATCGGCGGAGGAAACCGCATTCTTGTCACCAGCAAATGTTTTTGACCTTTGTTGACTATGTCCAGGACATGGGAGAACCCGGCCAATGAGAAATGGCTGCATCACTGCCATCTGCTGCATCAATCACACACTTCAGAAGCAGCACATATTGACAGTATGGCCTTAACTGCAGTTTGTCTGGATATCTAACAATGCCACAACTAAAACACGAAGCCCTGCTTATGACTGGTCTTTAATTACAGCATCTGTAAACATCAACAAAACATCTGGAGACCATGCTTTGTATTACTAACTCCACCTACATTTAATTTCAGCATCCAAATGAAAGATTTAATGCTCTATTGAGAGAGCACAAGCTGCGATCTGCCATCGGTGGTCACCAGGAGCATTGCAGGAACAAACTTTCTTGTAAGACTTGAAGCTAAGAGAGTTCATTTCATAGATGACCTCTGCAAAAAAAAAATAAGTCACAGAGAGAGCTGGCACTACATAGACCAACTTTATTGGAACACACAGCTTTGAATAGTACATTTATTTAAAAGAAAGCATTTTAAAACACAACACTGAGTAGTAAGAGTTCAGTGAAGAAATAGGCAGAATCCTAAATATATTTAAGGCATCATAATCACCTATATTGTTTCCAAATACTTTCACATGTTCTGGTGATACAAAAATAACAATCAGTACAAATAATTCAAGTATTCCTGCTGAAGGTTTTTTGTTTAAAACAAGTTGGTACTAACGTAGAAACAGATTGCTCAAGATCCTATGCCAACAAGGTGCAAAAAAACCAATTGTCTAAAACACCATATCTACACACAAAAACCACAGAACACCACCGAGTCGCATGAGAATCCCTCGTAACGCTCCACGTGCCGCTCAGTCGAGCTAAGCTGAAATCCCTTTCACTCTTTTTCTTTTGTGTAGTTATACATCACCTCGTCTGTATTTTACCAGTTAGTTGATTTCCCGAAACCAACAGTGCCAACTAGAGGCTGAACGACAACCTGCATGTCTGTAAAATTAAACAAAAACACTCCACAAAAATACTTTCATCTTCTGTGTTTGTTAAATTAAAGCATGCTTCTTTTTTTAAAATGACATCTGGAGTCTGGTGAGACAGGTGTGAATTAAGATCAATGTGCTTGAAATCACACCAATATATTCTAATCCTGGAAAGCTGCCTTGAGCATCTACATTCTCGGCACGTTGGCAGAGTAACACAGCCCCTTGTGCTTCCGGCAGGCACTTGAGCCATCCTATGTTTTGCCGTCTTTCTTCAGTTTTGCCTAATTTTTCATTTACAGATTCCAAACACAATTGTGCACACAGAGCCCCCTGCTGGTTCAAATCTGCCAATTCCAAGCCTTGTCCTTTATGACATGGCATGAGTCAAGCGGCTTTATTGATGAAAAACCACAAAGTGTTTTTGGCCTGTTCCTGCCTTGGAATGACATACCTTTCACGTTCAGCTCTAAGCAAGATCAAATCGTCTCTTAAAAAGGTAACATCAAGGCAACTATATTAGAAAAGTGTTACCCATAAGGCCATTGAATAAGTAATAAAAATTATTAACAGGAAGATCAAACTTGAGGGTCCTGGAAAGAGCCTCTAATCTTACATACAGGCAAATCTCATTTGTTAGAGTATGTTGGTTTTGTGTTTCAAAGTGTTTCAGGCTGAAATTCAATTTTATGATTGTTCAGCAGGGTCCTTGGCATTGGACAGCTTAAGCACCTAAGCTGTATAAATATACACATACATACACACTGGTGAACATACAATAGGCTATTTACTAGAAGAGATGCTGCAGACACTTATTTGATACACAACTGACTAAATAATATATCACATTAATACACAGGCAATAAAAACCGATCTCTAGCTGGTCACGTTCCATATAGGATGGACTCAAACTGGCAAGTACTGCCTTCTGCTGTTTTTGCTTAAAGATGCATATTTGTACATTTTACAGGTTTTAGAGAATCATGTTATGCTTGTGTTGAACTAGCAATTATTCTAGATATTGAGAGCTGCTTTTGTTAATTGTGGTGAGAATGACAAACAGATTCTCAGTCAACTTGGAATCGAAAAAAAAAAAATCGAAAATTAAACAGGCATGACTTGTGTTGCAAAGGGGTGGAAAATGTCCTGAAACTTTCCATTCCATGGGAAGTTAAGCTGGGGAATTTTCCACGGGAATTAACGAGAGTATATGGGAATTAATGGGAAAATTCCTAGAGTTTTGCAACCCTAGGCATAAACAGATTCCATTTTTGGTCAGAAAACTTGGAGTATATAAAAATAAACTGTAACAAATACTCAGTGCTTCAATTTAACCTTACAGTGACATTACAGTGGAACCCAAACAAAAGCATTCTCACTGAAGGGTGATGAACTAAAAATGACTGACCTGAAAATCACAATGTCACTCAGTGATCTTGAGAGGACACTTTTACGGGACACGCTGATAAGCTCAAAGGAAGTGCACTGCGAAAACACTGACCTGAGAAATCCTTAACATCACATAACAATGCTTCCATACCAAAGTAAAATGACAGTAACATATTTGTTTTCAAATTGTATAAACAGTGGACATTAGGGTAACAGAACAACTCCGTTGTTGCAGAAGGATAACCCATTTTTGTTGCTGTTAATATTAAACGAACTTCTTAGATATGCATAATTTCATCCCTACCTGTAAACAGGGCACTGCTATGTGGATTCTATGAGTCTATCCCTATACTTCCTAGGAGGATCTGACTCTGAGAGCATCACCCAACTGTGA
Organism: Hyperopisus bebe; assembly: GCA_026777045.1. Taxonomy (NCBI): domain Eukaryota; kingdom Metazoa; phylum Chordata; class Actinopteri; order Osteoglossiformes; family Mormyridae; genus Hyperopisus; species Hyperopisus bebe. The sequence continues at coordinate 30,055,104 of JAODJW010000117.1, read as the reverse complement.
CACACATGGTCTTGACGCGATCAATCATTAGCAGTGAGCACATTCTACTAATGTTCAAGGGACCATCAGCAGACAATGAAAGGAGCAAATCAGTTTCTATCTATGCTATGATAAGCAAACAGAGTCCTTTTTCTTCTTCATAGGCCTTATCCCCTATGATGGTTTGAGACTTGGCCAGAGTTACATTTCACAAGCGGTTTACAGTAATACTGAGGTTTAATGACGGACTGAGTCAGTAATGGGAGATGACTATGTGCAAGAGCTGTACTTGTGAACTGACCTGTTGTAGATGCTGTCAGGTACTTATGAACCTTAATGCAACATAAACAAGGATGCATGCCAGCCTCCAAACATATAGCTGACAGGAAACACAGAGCATGTGGGCGATATGTGCGAGTTACACGCGGGAGCAGTCTGGCAATGCCACAGAAGCCCGGCCGACGAGACCAGACACAATGTGACATTTTGGTGACAACTTCCTGTCAAGGACAAGAGCTACTCTCTCCTTTTCAATCCTCACTCTAACAAGCTGAAATGTCTCTTAGCAAAGATGGTTAAGAACTTGCGGTCAATAGGAGATCGCACTTAGCTTGAGTTTACATTTGATTGGGTAGTGGTAATGACAGTTATTATAGTGTAAGACAATTCTCGTCTTCGTATATTTATCATACATTATCTGTTGTACAGATTTGCTTTCTCTTTCTGTTTGGCAAACAAACCCTTCTCCCTATTACAGGACACACAAGCTGAAAGTATTATAGAATAAACTGTCTTCTTTCAATGTTTTTCTTTTATCCCTGGCTAGGTCTCTTTTGTGAGATCCCATCAACGGACCAGTAGAGGTTCTTTGAAACACTACCAAGATTAACACGTCAACATTCCACAAGCTATGAGCACAATCACACTCTAATGACGTATCCAACACCAACAGCACATCTATTTACAATTTGCTACATCTCACTGGAGTTGGTCAGCTACACAATAGTCAACCACTCAATGCTACAAAATTACTTTGATATCTATGGGAAATCTATAGAAGGGCAAATCACACAAAGTCACATGAGAAACACAGAAACCCAGCTGAAGGTACTTGAGGGAAGTCATGCGCTCTGATCACATAGTGCAACTTCCTCTTCAAAGAAGCTGCAGTCATCCTACACTTTCATTGTTGGAGTCGCAGAATAATTCCAAGATGCATCTACATGGTCCATTGCAGCGGACCCTTGGACAAACACTCCGAGAACTGAGGATATGATGCCTTGTTCTCGGAAAAAGCTCCAAAATCTACAACGAGATCCTATTCCTGTCAAGCACAGTCTTTAGTTTCCCTGGCAGTCTTGAGCTTAATAAAATCAACAAATCTATTACTACAAATATGTCTTTTGTTCATACACTGGTTTTTCAGCTGAATCCAGTACTCCACAGAAGAGTGCACTTATTCAAAAATGACACCAACAACTGACCAGCAGGCACACAATGCTAGGTTTACATGGAGTCTTGGCTGAGTGTGCAGAAGAGCAAATTGACAATATGCCTACTTGGTGTGTCATCTAGTCTCATGTTATTGTTTCACTACACTAATCCTACACTGTAGTATTAATGGCCAGCTGTACAAACGAGTAAAATTGTATGTTTCTTTGGATTAAGGCATTGGCTATGTGAAGTCAAAACAAACAATTCAGTCTTAAAGTTATTAATCTGCGGGTCTGTAGAAGACACTCCCTTCAGAAATGAAAGATCAAGGCGAATGACCAAAAGTTTAGTTCACCAACACAACTATACTCCTTACTACTTAAGCTGAATACCCTGAGGTTAAAATTACTCCCCTTATAATGAGACTAAGAAATAAGTAAGGGAGATGAACATTCAGCTTACAAAGTTTTCATCTTGGTTCGGGTACTTAAAAGGATGAGTCATGACTTATTCCTATGATTTAAGTAGAAAACCTTTTAAATCACCATCTAGATACTATATTGGTTTTTGACATAATGACATCTTTCTAGTCTGAGTAATTGTTTGAGTGCATAACAAGGCCTGTATAGTATAGTTCAAGAACAGAAGAATTCAGGAGTATGACACACTGAAACATACCACAGGTTGAAAGGATACAGACCAAGCATTTGCGTGCCTGCTGGGAAATACTACACAACCAGTGTCATAAAACCCCCCCAACTCCCCCTCATTGTTGTCGAACAGGATGACGGATTCAGTAAAAGGCTCTTTGGACTGTGAGAGGTTCTCCAGACATGTTTGTAAGGGCTTATCGGGCGGCACCTCTGCAAATTGGAGACAATGTGTCTTTGAGATGGCCAAGGGTGTCGAAAGGCTGGTGCTCGTCTACCATGCTGGGGCCTATGCATCCCACCCAAACCTCTACGCCTTGCGACTGGCTCTCAGGATGCTGTCCAGCCCACTGAGCTGCCGCAGGAATCCACGGTTGGGCACCACGCCGCGATGACCTTTCACCGTCTTGATAGCCTCCACCAGGGTCATGTTCTGCCGGATCATCAGGTAGGCCAGCACCAGCGTAGCAGAGCGACTTACGCCTACGGCACAGTGAACCAGGATCTTCCCTGTAGAGCCCAAAGACGGAGAATCATCTCAAACAGGTTGCTGACCCGCTCAGTCGAAATCAGTTCATGAGTTCTTCACACTAGAAGATGGAACTACATACCAAATTATGCTGGGGAGAAGCCTAGAGAGATATTTCCCATAAGTCCGTGTGGGAGCCTTTCAATCTCAGATTTTAAGATTCCTTCATTTACTTATCTGGCTCTTAATACCAATTGGGCACCCACACTTATATCTGAACTTTTGGGGCACACTGCAAACAGCACCCTCAGGTGTCAGGATCGGGGTCTTCTGGTCATGCTTGGGCTAGCAGAGCTTTTGCAGCTGCAGCCCAAAGGCTGTGGAACAGTCTGCCCATGGACATTAGATTAGTCATCAGCGTGGCCCGTTTTAAATCGTATCTGAAAACTTATGTACAGACTGGCCTTATGTTCACGGTTCAATATCTCTGGGTTAGTTTTTGTGAAGCACTTTCGTTTTTACCTGAAAACTTAGCTCTATTTAATGCCACTGTCTTACTGTAAATGCCTCACAGCATGTTTTTGCACTGTCCCGGATGTTTTACCAAAGTGAAACTGTCCTCTTGTCTTTTTCAATATTTATTACTATCTTTTAATACTTGCACTGTGTGTAAACATAGTTACATGTTTAAACCGTGGGCCTTGAGCCTTGTCATTTTGTTTTTTCTATGTACCAGTATATAGGAAAAATGACAATAAAGTTCACTTTGACTTTGAAATGTGTTCTAGAAAGGTGCTATATAAATAAATGACATTTAGCTACTTCACGTCTGAATCTAACAGACTGCAAAGCAGTCAACTGATGTACATGAAATATTTAAAAATTCTGGACGATAACTTTAACCCCATAAAGAACGGTTACATTGTTCTACGCCAGGAAGCATATCACACTTGGCCATTTTTGTTCTAGGCGAGTTGACAATTAGCCTTCAAGTTCAGACAGTCTGTCACAGAGACAGTGCAAGGCCAATAGTGATTATAAGTTGTGTTTATAATTTTTTTTCCCAGAAACTAGAATATTTTCAGTTAATCTAAAAATCGACTGTCTTTGTTGGTTCGGAAGAATTTTGCAAAAGAATCTCACCCTGGGCCTGTACTCAGCCTAATTCCACACGCCTTTAGTATAGCAAGTTTACATTAGTCTAACAGACATTTCAAATTGTAGTCCTTTTTCACATGTAATTTCCATTAATTCATCTGCCTCCTCTATATAATAGTTCTTGTTTTGAAGTACATAAACTGTATGAATTATAGTTCAATTATATAGCCTCTTGTCCTGGGCAGGGGTCTCATGCGGAACAAGACAGGGGGTAACCCAGGACAGCGTGCCAAGCGGGCACAGGGCACGCACACATACGCACCTATGGAGAATGTGGAAACTACAATTCATATATTTGGAGTGAAACCAGAATACCCAGGGAAACCCTACATTGACAAGGGAATAAAATGCAAACCCCATACACGGAACGGTGGCGGAAACCCGAATCTTGTTCTCCCGAGGTTCTAGGCAACCGGGCTAAACAATATGTAGCCTTAATCAGACACCACAAACTAAGAATCGATTAAGATTTGGTTTTAATCTTGCAAAGCACACGTACCTCCACTGCAGAGGGCTTTGTGTATGAACTCGGAAGCAGGGTAAAAGTTAACACTCATGTCAAACGTGGGAGAGTCGTGAGCCTCGATGCCCTGGTAGGTGATGCTCATGCCGCCGTAGTACTCGGCGCCGCCGCGCCATCTGCTCTGCGCGCAGTTCAGGATGTGCGTGATGCCCAGTCTGGATAATTCGCGGCGGTCGGCTGCGATGTCCCTGCAAACGTTAGACAGATCGTTTTCCTCACGCACTCTCCCCCCACATGCATTTCATCCCGTTACTTTTATTGGCAAGATTAATATCAAAGGAAAACATGAAATAGGAAAGCATTGTTACGATTTTATTAGTTAACCTACGTTTATTGAATTTTACCAGGACAGCCAACTATAGCCTTTCCATAATAGTATTGCTGTCCGTATTTACATTACAAGACAATACTACACATTATAATATAAATGAGATATAGCGGTGTCCTTACTGATCCCCGATGTAGAGGTTCGGCCATACTTCGTCCGCGTGATTGCAGGCGGTCTTCCCCGTGCAGAGGAGACGCTCCAGCTCGGCCACGGTCAGCACCGAGGAGCCCCCGTCCGCGTCCTTTCGGCTCGGGGACCTGGAGCTGCTCCGCGACCGCGAAAACCTCGACATGAACGCCATCTCCTCAGCGGGGAATGTTCACTACTGCATTTAACGAAAGAAATATAGTTAATTGTATTTCGATTAAAAAGGGCAAAGCAGTGACGATCCAGCAATAAAGTCAAAAGCAAATAACGCTCGTATCCACAGGTAGCCTGCGGATAAAATCGGTTTATACAATTAATTATTTGATTCTTAAATTACGTATAAGCTTCAAAGGCTGATCGCATGTGCGTACATAACCAGCATACAGACACCCGACTAAAACCATTAGATATTGCATTTATAATGATTTAGATAATACACAATACTCTTATGCACTTTACAATTTTACAGAACCTACCTCATAGCTAAATTGCCAGTATTAGAATATACAGAAAGAGTTTACATGAATTTTGTACAGAATATGCTCTTCAAACAGCATATGAGTGCATTCTCTAATTTAATAAAATACCGCGACACGAACCGCTTTCTAGACAATTGTCACTCCAGCGTTTGCCAGTATCGTCGGCGTCTAGCTATGAAAACAGATTCCAAAGATTCCAACCAAACATCGCTTCGAGCATCACGACGCAAGCAAAAGCGGGACATTTTCTGATTTATGCTCATTACTATAAAATACTGCCGTTGCGCTCTGCTCGCCATGGTACCTGCAATGTTTAAATCCGTGGATGCCCTCACTTTTGGGACGAATATTCCAGCACCCGTCAAGAAGCCATGTTCCTGCTCTGCCTCCATGTCGAATGGCCGATTTAAATCAGCGGGCAAGAAGGGGGATATCGATTCTCTTATATCGAAATATAATAATTACGGTAATAACAGCAAAATGTCTTACGGGTTAAAATAACGTGTCGACGTATTTTATTTTACCAATTCATACAGAAATACGCGAAAGGGACACACACAACGCTTAAATTCACCCCAACCGTGTTATAACAAATTACCTTGGCAAAACACAACAATTCACCTACGCAGCATTAGTTACAGACTGTCGAAATACGACACGACACGGTAACACCATCATAATTGAAATATATCGTAAAAATGGGAACCTGGGTTAGTGATATTTTATAATAATTATTATTATACAGACACCCAGACATTATTATTATTAATAATAATAACTGTCCAGCACTTCACAATAGCAGTTGAATGCGTAATGTTATAGAAAAAAGGGGCAAGGTGTCAGGGGATCAGAATTTCAAGGTACGTTTAGAGATCACTTTTTAAATGAGCGCATTACTGGGAGTTCTAATCTAAACCAGCTTTGTAGCTTGACTACTTACATTCACCTCTTGTTTATTTGACATGATTACACACTTTTTGACGCCACAATCGACTAATTAACCCCCCCCCCCCCCGAAATGCTTACAACGTGAAATCAATTAATGTATTATCAGTGGTGTGCAATTATTGTGAGCCCTCACCCGTTTAAAATGAAATACAAAATGTTGTGGTATGAATATTATTGTTACTTATCTGTTACAAATCATAATTGTTAGTGCTAATGACCATTATACATATATAATGTTTATACACAAACACTCACGCATACATTTTCTACCCTGGATGCAAAGGAAGTGGAAAATGCTGACGCACTGAGAAATAATAAAATCCTCAGATTCTGTCAGCGATTATGTGTAGTCGGGGTGGAAATACCAGGGCTTCTGAAATCGCGGGAAGAACAATTAGCAGATGGGCTGACCTCCGCTCATCATCACCCAAAGGCATATATTTGTGTTTTATAGACTACATTAGTTGACCTTAGGCCCATTTTCCAGAGAGTAGTTTATTGATTGAAATATATTACCTGTGTTCTTGAATGCGGTTGACATTTGAGTTACAATGATGAAGTTACATAACGTGATAACGCCCTGTATATTTAAAGAACAAACGATGGGTGGCTATTTTTATAACCCAATATATTTTGTAATTTACTTGATTGACTCAGTGAATAAATCTACACCTGAACATGCACGAGCAACAAATCACAGCTCACAGTTGGTCAACTCAATTTAGGCGCGTGCCACATGAAAAGTTAAATATCTTGTAGGTCTCGGGTATTCAAAATATCACTTCTGTGGCATTGCCTTGCTATGTAATAAAACAAAATAACTGTGACACACACGCTGAATTGGAAATTGTTTTACGACAAACTGGCATTTTTGAGAAATAAACTTTACATTTTCATCGTGCGCAACGCAGTTGTATAATTTATCGTCCATTAGTTTAGCATATTTACGGTGCTCCCGTAAAAGTGCTTAACGTGGTTTATTCAAACACGTAAGTTAATCGGTTTGTTTACGTAGACATGGGTCTCACCTATGATTGGCGACCTAAAAGGATAAGAAGTGTTACCCCCTTCCTTTATATTTGCAATCATCATTTGAAGCGATTTATGGTCTAACAGTGAAAACATCTGTTTGAATTATAATTATGATGAATTATATGCCTGGGACTGCGAGCCTCATTGAGGAAATTGATGGTAAGTCCAATGGGTGTCCTGTAACGTTGCTGAATTAACGCCACGGGCGGCTCAATTTAAAAACTTCGATTATTGTGTGTGTTTTTACCACTACTAGCATTTTCGTGTAATCTAGAGACGCTGCGGTATACTTGCATTTCAAAACATTGTGCACCGGCGGAAGGCCCGTCATGGGCTCAAATGACAAACAATAGCTTCTTGTCCATAAATCTGAACAAACGTTTATTTTATCTTTCAAGGTAACTACACCATGTGCTCATTGCATGTGTACAATTTCATTTAACCTGGTGAGAACCGTTTGACCTCGAATGAGTCACTGGGTACGCTACTACTTTTTTAATTCGTCTTGGTTTAAGTGATTCGGAAATGTAAAAACTTTACTAAACACAGAGACAAAAAGTAATATTAGTTCAGGGGAATACGCGCAGAAGGTGGAGACTGACCTGGCTCTTTTCAAGGCGCAAATATTCATATGTATACGAAACGCATTACTGACATTTTAGGACTTGTACAGTCAGTTTAGTGCATTGAGTTGACTTGTTACAATTTCCAGAAAAACACCTTGTCCTTCTCCGTGATGGAAGAACATTGATTGGATTCCTTAGAAGCATAGATCAGTTCGGTACGTACGTAGATTTTCTGACATCCTCTGCACTTTAAAACAATTAACTAGGCTACAATGACTGTTATAAATCCGAATTTCAAATATATTACTTTTTCATCATCTTTTCTTTTGGGGACAATTTTATGTGTCATTTTGAAAATTGGGTTAGAAATTTTTGGTAGACTTGAAATAAGACCAATTAGCAAATGTGATTGTGATAAAGAAAATGAGCGGTCTAATTGTTATGACGCACTCTTTTGTGTTTCATTGCAGCTAATCTAGTTCTGGATGAAACTGTGGAACGTATCCATGTTGGCAAAAAGTATGGGGACATTCCCAGAGGAATATTCGTTATCAGAGGGGAAAATGTCGTCCTGCTTGGGGAAATTGTATGTGTCTTTCTGCAATATCAGTTAATTACAGGGCTAGATTTCGGCACTGGTGCACTGTTATAGAAATTTTGACTGTTAGCGATGGGCTATATTTTTGTTTAATAGCCAAAACTGATATCCTCTGAGCCTCTCACAGAGCTGTGGGGTTGCCAGCGCAGATTAACAGAATGACGTTACATCATCTTTTTCGCTGTGGAAAACAAAAGACTGATCCGTGGCAGGCTTTAGCTGGCCATCTGGGCATTTTTCTGGTGGGCTGACGGGTTTCTGGGTGGCAAAATTTTGGTGAGCCTGACTGGGCAGAAGTGCCGGGCCGATTAGTAAACCTTACCCAGCCCTGATCCGCACGAATACCAGTTGACACCAATATGTTTAGCGATTTATATTTTCGCTTAAGAAAATCATTTAGTATAATTTAGCACACAGTTGGTGTGTTTTACAGTTAAAAAGGAGCAAAGTAAAGAAACATAACTGTGTTATACAAGGTCTTGAAATTCTTGTGAGAAATGCCATTTATCTGCCCACACGAGAACCCTTGAACTTGTATTATCTTCTCAGGACCTGATTAAGGAATGTAAAAGAGTGCTGCGGCCGGTGTCCGTTGAGGAGATCTTGGAGGACCAGAGATGCCAGCAACAAGCAAAGCAAGAAGCAGAAAAGATGAAGCTTCAGGTCCTGAAGGAGCGCGGTCTGTTTGTTCCCAGAGCAGATACACTGGATGAATACTGAGTAATTAGGCATGTTATTGATTATGAGCACAACTACTTATTTTGTCTTATCTTGATTTTGTAATCCTGAATTTGACATTTAAGAGGTTATAGCTTCTGCAGTTAGATGGGGTAATAGACAAAACTCTTCTCACCCAACAAGTAACTGAGAAATATTTGTCCAATAGCATTCTGCCTTAAGTGTGTATATATAAAGAAAAGCATTTGTTTTGTTACATTTCATTGGACAACTGGAACAACATAAGCCTTATTTTTGATGCTGTAATTTATTTTCTATGTAACTTTTATGCTGTATAAATGAGAGAATGCCTTTGTCAATGCAGCAAGACTGTTTTTCATTCAGTATTTTTGTTCAAATAAAAAAAAAATTGCTTTTGCAATATTTTTGAGCTTTCAGACATTCAAAACATCGTTAAGGCATGGTTTGCCCTGAAGAGACATACTGTACTGTATGTATCCTTTTTAAATTTTGCTTTGTATTATTCATAAGTACAAATTATTTTTGCTGTGGCCTGTATGACAATCCAGAGCTTTCATGCACAAGCAATAATTCCTGATGTTATTCAATTATTTATTGGTGCAAAGGTTGACAAATGTAAGCTAAAGTCCCGTTAAAGCGTTCCTGCTGTCAGCCAGTAGTAATTTCACAGTATAACTGAAAAGTTGTGACCGCAGCATTGGGCTGAGGCAGAGAGCAGGGTTTGCT
>JAODJW010000117.1:29972500-30019056 GCA_026777045.1 Hyperopisus bebe | reverse complement strand
AATCATAGCCATCAGAATGTAGCTAACAGTAACGGAGGTGCTTCAATCATAGCCATCAGAATGTAGCTAACAGTAACAGAGGTGCTTCAATCATAGCCATCAGAATGTAGCTAACAGTAACGGAGGTGCTTATTGTTAAGCATTCAGCCAGGCTGAGCTTCCAGTGAACGCCCAGGTATAAGTGTAAGCAGTTTTGGAGCAGGAGCTACACAATTTCTAACAAAGCAAGAACCTAGTAAGAGTATTCAAGGCCCAGAAGTGCAACATTCAGGGAACATAAAGAGGCATCAGTTCAGTAGAGGACTTCCTAGAAGAGATGGATCTTAAGACATTTCTTGAAGGTAGAGAGGGAGTGCGATAAGCTCATTCCACCATCAGGAAACCATACAAGAGAACCATCTAGAGTGACCGTTCTCGTGTGGTGAGGGGAGCTCCTAGCAGCGATGGTTCGCTGACTGACAGGGGCGACGAAGGACGTAGGTCTCAAGGAGCCTTTTGATTGGCCATTGATGGGCCTGTAAGCCAGCACCAAGGACTTGATGCAAACACCAATGGGGAGTCAGTGAAGAGGGACAAGGAGGGGGTTGACATGACAATGTTTAGATTGAATGAATATCAGATGCACTGCTGCGTTTTGAGCACAAGCTGGTAGAGCTGCAGTTGACTAGTCATGAGGTAGCAAGTGCCTGAACTAGAAGGTGAAGAGCTCAGATCTTCTTGATGTTATACAAGGTAAATCTGCAGGATCGGGAGACGGCTGTTATATGGTTAGCAAAGGACAGCTGGTCATCTATCATTACCCTAGGATCTTGGCAGACCTCGACGGAGACAGTGTGGTTGATCCAAGCTGAATAGTGATGTCAAGGTGCATGATAGGGCTGGCAGGGAAGACAAGAAGATCAGTCTAGGAGAGATTAAGCTGGAGGTGTTGCGCCCGTATTCAGGCTGCGATGTCAGCCAGGCAGGCAGAGATCTGAGTGCAGACCAAGGCATCACCGGGAGAGAAGATCAAATAGATCCTGATGTCATCGGTGTAATAGAGTCATAGAAGCTATGAGACTGGACCAAACCTAGAGAAAATCAAACCCTAAATCATACAGTGCACTCACACTTGTTTCATTGTCGAAAAACACATCAGAACAGCTGAAGGACCTCTACGTATAGCAAAGTTTGGACTCATTTCAGGCAGGTTTGTTTATTGACATTCACAGAGTCAGTCAGTCAAACTCTCCATTTGGATGCAGACTGTTTGCACTTCATGCTTTGCAACATCGCATCTCTATCGATATTGATACTGGGGAGCAAATAGCTGACCCACATGCAGCAGCAGACCCGACAGCGTTCATGAAATGCTGACTCGTAGATATGCGAGAGTTGCAAGTGTGACACTGACCGAGAGAGAGAGAGAGAGGTCAGGTATAACTGAAGGATCCTAACCTCATTTTCCAGGTCAGCCTGGCGTATGCTTATGAGACCAAAGACGCCCTCTGTCTGGTTCTGACCATTATGAACGGTGGGGACCTCAAATTCCACATCTACAACATGGGCACTCCTGGCTTTGAGAAGGAGAGGGTGCAGTTCTATGCTGCTGAGATCTGCTGTGGCCTGGAGCACCTGCATAGGGAGAACATCGTCTACAGGTGAGATGTTCTCTGCACCCTGGGATCACAAAGGAACATGCCCAACCAACAGGAGTCATTGCTGCACTGGAAGGTAAAATCCGCAGCAATAGTGAGAAAAGGTGGATAATTTCATTTTGTGCAAATCCATAGATGTTAAGCAAGCATGGTTACCTCCAGACTGACCAAATATTTTCTTACAGGGACCTAAAGCCTGAGAATATCCTGTTAGATGACAATGGTAAGTATTTGCAGTGGATGGTAGAATCAGTTAAGGACAGATATCGCTTTTATCGTAAGTTCAGTCAGCCTTCTCTGGTGCCGTCATAAAATAAAAGGAAACTCCTCAGCCAAACTTCCCTTATTGACGTGCAATTAAGGTGGAACCTTTATAAGGTCAATGAAGCATTTCATTTACAGGAAAATGTATATTCATCTGGCTATGTTTCTCAGTGTAAGTAGTTTTTATACTACAAATAATGTGGTGTCTGAATTGCACCTTATGGATCGTAAAACTCAAGCTCTAACCGTATTGCTCTGGGATGAGAGTTTGTGCCTGAATATCCTGGTAATGAAATATTCTAATATAATAATAATATAAAATAGCTCTTTGACATACCGTAACTCCTATCTTTTTTTGTTATTTTACTATGGTACTATTTGTACATTAGACAATTGCACCAAGGTTGGTGGTGATCCATGAAACATAGTGGTTTACGTTATTTACCATGGTGTACTGTAGCTCATACTCCCCCTGTCTATGGTAAACACCAAACCAAGAGCCATTTCCAGATGATTTTAGGAAGAAGCCAATTACATTTGTACCATGATAGGATGGACTCATTCCGAAATGTGGCGCTACAACCGTGGTACAGACGGTAATATGGGATGGTCTTCCATTGCCGCTCAGGGCACATCCGGATATCGGACCTGGGGCTGGCTATCAAGGTGCCTGACAGCGAGCTGATTCGGGGCCGAGTCGGGACCGTGGGATACATGGGTATGTGACCCTCTATCCGGACGGGACGGATTAAAAAATCCATCTGCGGGACGAGCTGCCCTTTCCCACTTTCCCATGTAGGCGTCGCTTAGATGCCAGAAATACACATTTCTTACGTACATTTCTTAAAATAACTTTTGATTGTGGGACTTCGAGACGGCTGTTGGTGACAAACCTCACACGCTGCCACACTGAAGCCCGTGTGCCTCTGTCACGGTCTCTGCGTCGGACAGCCCCGGAGGTCATCAAGAACGAACGCTACGCCATGAGCCCCGACTGGTGGGGCCTCGGCTGCCTGGTGTACGAGATGACGGCTGGCCGCTCACCCTTCCGCGCGCGTAAGGAGCGCGTCAAGAGGGAGGAGGTGGAGCGCCGGGTGCTGGAGGAGCAGGAGGAGTACAACGACAAGTTCACCGAGGACACAGAGGCCTTCTGCAGGATGGTGAGGTCACAGAGGCATCTGGAACATTGGGGTGCGGTGGGAGAGGTGGGGGGGTGTCGGAGTTAAAACAGGAAAATGTGGTGCTAGACACACCCTTTACAGCAGGGGTGTCCAATCTTATCCGCAAAGGGCCAGTGTGTATGCAAGTTTTTGGGGTAACCTTTAGGTCAGTTGTTCAAACCCAGGTGTGAGGACTCTTCATCCAATCAGTCTTCAAATTAGTAATCTAATGAGGGTGTTGCAGCGAAAATCTGCATATTCAGCGGCCCTTTCTGGGTAAGGTTGCCCACCCCTGCTTTAGAGCAATTTCAGAAATGCTCTTGCGTCTGTAAGTCTTTTCTCATCACTCGGATATGGAAATTCATCCAGTCAGACAAATCAAATGATTCACTGACGTAATAAAGTGGTGAGGAGTGCCAGAAAAGACCTAAGCTTCTTATCCGTCTTCATCTGTCATCCATTTAAGGCAGAAAAACAGTTTGTCTCTGCTGACAATCCAGTCTGGCTGCAGGCGCGATGCATTTTTTTCACATGAGATTTCACAACCTTATCTCATTACCCAACCTTGCTGAGGCAAACCCTGCTCTGTGCCCTAAGCTCCTCCTCTCTGTGTCCCCCCCTCCCCAGCTGTTGACTAAAGACCCAAAGCAGAGGTTGGGGTCAGGTGGGGCAGCGGACGTGAAGGCCCAACCCTTCTTTAAGAACATCAACTTCAAGAGGCTGGAGGCTGGGATGCTGGAACCTTCATTTGTGCCAGATGTAAGGAATGGAGTCGCAGACTGTGTCACAGTCCACAAGAGGGCGCTGCGTCAACTACTGCTATATATTTACATGTAACCTAATATCCAAATATGACACAAATTGTTAGAATTACAGTAAACAATCTGGTTAGTCAGTTCACGGGCACTGGTGACTTTCAGTTACAAGCTGTTGTAATGACTTACAAGGAAAATAACACTGAAAAGACATATAAGCTTCAGCCCTGTGATGGGTTGGCGCCCCCTCCTGGGTTATTCCCTGCCTTGCGCCCATAGCCTCCAGGATAGACTCTGGACCCCCTGTAGCCCTGAACAGCATAAGTACAGAAAATGGATGGATGGTTGGATATAAGCCTCAGAGTGAATGCAGTCCTTTGTACATTATTATATTAGTATTAATATTAAACAAAGATGTTGGCTGAGGAAGATGCTTTGAGTCAGGACGTAGAAGCCTTATTCTGTGGTGCAGAGCTCAGTGTTATTATATTTCCTCCCTACCACACCCTGTGACCTAACCAAGCCTGTCTCCGTTCCCTCAGCCCAGAGCCGTCTACTGCAAGGACGTCCTGGACATTGAGCAATTCTCCACCGTCAAGGGTGTCAACTTGGACCAGACTGACAATGACTTCTACATCAAGTTCAGCACCGGAAGTGTCTCTATCCCATGGCAGAATGAGGTACGGGGGCCAAACAGTTCATTTCAGGAGAGCAGATTCTGTTTTCCTCCCAAGGTTCCTCAATCAAATGCACACACATTCACAGAACTAGTCGACACCCTTTATAGAGACACATGGGTCATAGTCTGACTCTACTCAACACATGGTCCACGCTTGGCCATCGCAGAACTGAACCAATTTGAATCATGGTGGTTGCCTCTGGGCCAATATGGAAAAATCCAAAAATTCTCTGGCTCAGCTCACACAGTATAGTTTAAAAATTACACTGTCTTGAAATCCAATGAGATTTTTCCTTCGTTTGCAAAAATGCTTCGTTGGCCATTTTCAGATGCCTGTCTTTGCAGTAACACCAAAGGACCTGAAAAAAGTGTGGATATACTAGTCTTTGGCCTAATTCCAAACGTCAAAGGGTAGTAAAAATATTGCCACTTTCATTATATCATGTGAAAGTTCTATGTCCCCATTACAACATATAACATATCTGAGTGGTGTTTTCTGCTTAAAGGGATTTATTGAGTTTACTTTTTTTGACAATATGAAGCTCTTGAAAGCCAAAGATATTTTAAATAAAATGCCACAAAATGGTTCACCTCTGACGTCAAGCATGGACGATACCACGATACCAAATATTTGTTGAGCCAGCTCCAGAATGACCCACAGAGGAAGTCCCTGCAAACATCTAAGGAATATGAGAACTTCTGGAGAGCTCCTGGCAGAGCTGGGATTGGGAGTCAAACCCACCGGCTTGGAAGTGTGAGACTGTCGTGGTCTACACTGCCCAACCAGTCCACCTAACCAGAGCTACACCAAGGAAATCTGTATATCTGTAGATTTTAGTTGCTCTGGATTATTATGCCTAGTCGATTTCAGTTCTTGGGAACCAGTGGATGGCATTTATCCAGAAAATGTTCTCTTCTGTCTGGGTCTCCAGGCTTCCCAATGGCATGTTCATAGCTGCAATGACGAGTGTGGTTGTGTGTTGTCTTGTGTAAAAGTGTCACCAGAATTATGGTGACAGTAATAATAGGGTGTTTCCCCGGCAGATGATCGAGACGGAGTGTTTCAAAGACCTGAACGTGTTCGGCCCGCAGGGGTCCCGCCCCCCCGACCTCGACTGGAACCTCCCCCCCGAGCCCCCCCGACGCAGCTTCCTGGATAGGATCTTGAGGCGAAATGTGAGGACGCCCCCCTTTCCTCCAGCATGCTGCACACAGGATAGGATGACATAGTCTCCTTTTTAAAAGACTGAATGATATTAAACATTCAAAATTTTATAGATATTCCCCGGCAGGCTTTTTTCTGTCTAGATTAGTTTTATCCACAATAAATTGGAAAATATGGAACACTACCTTTTACATACATGTATGGGGGACTTTGATCAGCAGCTATACAACAGCAATAAGCCCCAAGAAGCCATCCAGCATGTGCACATAGAGCTCTGGAAAAAAATGAAGAGGCTAAAATTGGCATGGGCTTAAATGGAAACTGCAGCCTGGTTCTTCCCTGGTTCTCATTGATGAAGGGCGTCTTCCTTGCTTTATGGGTCTTCTGAACTGCTTTGAAGAACCTGATACACACTGTCCTAGCAGTGCACCTCACACCACTTAATGTTCCCCATTCCTTTCGATGATCACTTTATGTCGTCCTCCGATTCATGAAAAACTGTCGGATGAGTTGACGGTCATTTCTGGCATTGGAATGTTTCTTCTGCCCTCTACTGGGAACTGGGAGAGGGAGCAGGCAAACTAAACTGAAAACAGCAGGCAATAATCAAGATCAGGGTTACAGGTGCAATGAAGTCAAAAGCGGGAGAGGTCAGTCCTGCAGAGGGATGGGAGAGGAAGCAGAGGAACACGAGACAAGTAGGCAGGCACAAGCAGGGGTGTAGCGGGCAGGACCGGATCAGTCAGTATGGAAGCGGGCAGGACGGGAGCAGAACACAGGAGACGGAACACAAGGGAAGACAGGGGATTCGTAATGCTCAGTACGGCTCATGGGATTGGCAAAAATGTTGGAAGTTAACTGGGGTTATATAGGAGGAAGCAGATGATTGCAGTCTAATTAGTGAGACCTGCACTGCTGGGCAAGACAAGTGTAGCCTTCTGCCAGCAGAACCAGGATTTAACAATGCAGATTCTTAAAAAATATGGAGTGGTCCCCTAATTTGTTCCCGAGCTGTATAAGCTCTTCTTAGCAAGGGCTGTGTTCATGGTACAGAATTATGTAAATGCCTCTTGCAGGCTGCTGCTTAATCACTTCACCGAAGTGAAACCACTGAACTTCTCCCTTTTTAAGTTTTCAGAAGATTAAATGATTCAAGCCAGACAGACACCTCGGCTGGCACTGCGGTTGTGACCAATGCTTTAGTGTATCAGCCAATGGCTTTGCTAGTCATCCTCCCGCCCCCTTTTAAATACACATATGATTGGTTAATTGCATTTTTCAACACACCTCTTACACTCCTATCCATGATGCACAAACGCATACACCAGAATGTATGTTTCTGCTCTTTCAGCATCCAGATGTTTCCATGGTCCAGAGCAAGGCCACATCTTCCAGCGTGAACTCGGTAGACTCGATATCGAACTCCGTCCCCTAGTGACGAACCACGGTCTGGAAATGAAGGCAAGTGCTCCAGGAAGACCCCGACGGGACAGGTTGACGGAGCCGAGAGGAGTTGGGAGCCCGTGGAACTGCGGAGCGGCAGCAAGGGAACGGACTAGATACGCGCCCAAGAAAGACGCAAACGACAGACGTAACTCGTGTACCCTCAGGACTGCCGAAACGGAAAAAAAGGTCACCGATGTTTAAAGAGAGGAAGAATATCAGGGCATTGATTTAAAAAAAGACCACTGCAGGGAATAAAGTCTGTGTCCTTAATATTATTATATTTTTTATTATTGATGTTATTATTAATATGGTTCATACTGTTTTTTTTAATATTTTAAGACGTTTAAATAAAAGCGCGCACACACTCGCTTAACAAAGGCTAGTTTCGCCTTGCATAATCTCAGGCCAGAGATTTTTATTTTTTTGTTATTATTGTCATTGTTGTTGTGGCTCCGTATCATGTACATTTTTTTAAACACTGCATATGCTTTCAAAAAAAATGTGACTCTAACAGGTCGTCGTGGGAACAGGTCAGTTGTTTGTTTATAATGATGTCATAGAGGGGAAAAAGTGGGAAGTCTGGGGACTGGAGGAGATGCGCACTGGCGTGACGCCACCTGAAACTTAGGGGTGCTAGGGCAGTTTTAGGACGAGGCGAGAACTGGAGAAACTGGCGGCAGACAGACAGTACTGGAGGGACTGCCAGATGGATCAGCGTGAAGTAACAGTATGTCTCTCTGGCTGGTACCTGGGACCCTCAGAGCTATAAGCTATCTATGAGGGAGAGAGAGAGACGAGCCAAATGGAAGATGTCAGCCAAAATAAAGACTCCAGACTTGAGCGAAAATAAACACTTTTGCCTGATTTAATGACTCAAGCCATTCTATGAGTTCCAGAGTCACTCTTCACAACACTGAAGATGCTACATGTTCATTGTCAGTGGAGAGACCACTGTTCACTGGGCCCTGGGGCAAAAATGGACCATGTCCCCCCTTCCAGAGTCATACCTAGGGCCTGCCTATGCAGTTGCAGTAGTTGCAGATGATGAAATCTGAGTAGCCTCCAAATATTATACCCATCATGTACTGCAGTAGTTATTCCACAAACATGCTTTTATCACTAGATGCACACCTCAACAGCATAGTTTGACTACAAAACATTACGAAGTATTAAAATTGTTTTAAGTATTGCACCAAATATTTTTTGTGTTGACTCCCACCATAATAATAATAATAATAATAATAATAATAATAATAATAATAATAATAATAATAATAGTTCTTTGTACTTGCGTATACCCTTAAAATGATGTTAAATAACGACTCACGAACATTTCAAGTTACGAACGGCCATTCGGAATGTATCTCATTCGTAAGTAGAGGAGCGTCTGTACGACCAGTAGTGTGTTGATCTTGGCCACAAGTGTTTGCTTACGGTTGCTAGGCTGAGGCTTTGTGATGATGTAGGTCTGTTAGACAGATACACTACACCACAGACATACAAACTGTGCACTAATATAACAATCACATATACAATATCTACACACATACATATGATTACCTTGTAATTGTCTTTATGCCCTTTCTATTTCATACATTTCAGGTGCAATATTTAAAACCTGGATGTTCAAATTGGAATCTGAGTGAGAGCCATCCATCCATCCATCCATCCATCCAAAACAGGGTGGGACCGTGCCCCCATATAAGGATATCAATATCAAGGTTAAAAGGTTCCATGTTCTGTTAGGGCAGCCTCTTATTTTCTTTCAGTCTTAAAAAGCCTCCCAGTCTCATGATGATGATGATGATGATGATGATGATGATGATGATGATGATGATGATCAGATGCTAGCACTGCCTCCCTTCCTGTGCTAAATGCAGTGCTTCTCATTCAGACAAAAGAGCACCCAGCAGTCCTCACCTTAACTCGGGTTATTTTTTTCTGGACTAACATCATGCAAGATCTGGAAAAAAGAGGAGAGAGAGCGAGCGAGAGAGAGCGAGAGAGAGTTAGTTCATCAAACACCCTCTTAAACAGCCTCACTTAGTGTCACCAAGTCCCAGATTCGGAATCTGATTAGTGGTCAGTGTTGACACACCACAGCACACAGTGCACACCGAAATGAGTCCTCTGCATTTAGCCCATATGTGACGCTGTGATGTAGCTGTAATTATCCCTGATAGTCCCCCAATCATCATCAATCCGTTCCTGATCCACGAACTGTAACATGCGATGACCAAGAAGGATGACACTGCTGACCTTCCTGAGACAAGGATGATACAGTATTAAGACAGTGACTTTATTGTGGCCTTCAACCCTGACTGAAATTCTTAAATTGCCCAGAAATAAATGTGTGGTTTAAAATGTTGTCAGGCAAAAAATACAGCATTACAAACCTGAAAACAATACAGACAGAATTTTGTGTATATGTGTAGATTATTGTTGTGTATTATATGTATACATTATTATCCTTATGTGTATACGGGATATAAGCCATGCACAGTGTTCACAGGAAATCTTGGGAGGCTCACTATATTTAGTAAAAATGTTGCAAATTTATTAGTTATCAACGAAAACTTCAAATTATTCATTTGCTTATACACACACACACACACACACACACACACACACACACAAATACATATAATCACATAGAAGAAATAACCCGTAGTTATGTTAAAGTGATGTTAAAACTGAAACCCAAATTATAATTCTAAAAGAGCTGTTCTGAGTCAAAACATTCATTAACAAGCAGTCTCATTGGGTGCCTTTTTAATTATTAAAACCTCTGCCATAACATAAAACACCAAACATCTATGTTCATTATCCCTTTGGGAGCCACTGACTACAATTGGAATTGATAGCAAAATGGCAAGAACAGAACTGACTGAATCAGTGTGCGTGTGTACTTCATAAAAAGAAAAACTCTACAGTATGTCCAGATATGTTAAACACTGTTTGTCAATGGACTTTTGCTATGAAACCTATAAATCAAATCAGAAAAATTCATCCGAATTTCTTTCCAATTAAAATAATTAAAATAAAGAACAAAACAGCGTCTTTTTAACTCGCGCTTGAAAAAATCGAGACCGCTTCAGTGTTTTTATAGAGGGATTTAATTATTTTAATGCTAACTTTAGCCATTGAACGTCTAGCGACCTTTCATTATAAAGGAGGGGCGTCTAAAACTTTGAATAAACTCTGTTCTCTTATTGTACAGAGTAATCACTATAATCCGTACCGTCTGAACGTACTGAGAATGAGGAGCCGATTTATCACAACGTCCTTGCATGTCCGGAACTGGTCTAACAGTTCCCTCCACGATTTTCATTTTCTGTTTTTCTCATCTGTGTTATACAATGGGGCACACAAATGTCCCTGTAACACTGAACAACTCGTACATCGAAGCGCGATTTCATTACTGGCGATTAATATGAAGCGCTGCAAAATTCACGACTCACGAATGAAAAGATCACCGAAGATCCACGTCGAGCCTGATAGTAACTATAACGTGGGGAATGGACGCATATGTGAATGACGCAAAAGGTTCTCAGATTCCCATTAATAAGCCAGGGACTCAGCGAGAGTTTAAGGACAAAGAAATAAATCATGCCATAAGTTTAGTCCTTGTACAAAATTTACGGCTTAAATTCCTTTCCGCAAGCCAGACTCTTCCGGCAAAACGCAATGTCGCAAATCCCTCTAACACGAACATGTTGTCATTAAAATAATATTGTGAAAAGTATTTACAAGCGTAAGCCTGAAAGTTCTGCATTTGCTCCGCAGGGATTCAGGTCTTTCCAGCACTTTGATCAGTGAGTTTTCATAACAGCTTGTGGCAGCTGACAGACCTCCAAAGAACCTCCAGATGTGTCAGGTGATGCCGACATTGCAGGTGCATGGGTCAAGATGACTGCAGAATTATTTAGTGTCATGGGGAACAGCCTTGCTACCGTTTGCAGCATACACCACATACAAAAAAAGCTGCTTTACCAAAGAGGAGCAGTGGTAAAAGCTTACAGAAACGTTTAGATGAGCATTTAATTCAATGGTGTTTTCAGGAACTCAGACAGAAGGCAAATGTCATGACCTCAATCACCCAATCTAATCACTGAATCTTTATGGGAATGCCCTGCCTTTCCTGAACAATGCTCCAAAATCCATCTACATTCTGTTTGGGACTTGAAAGTCTTCCGTGAAGAACTGAAGCTGTTTTGAAGGCAAAGGGTAGCCTTACTCCATATTCCATATTTACATGCTTTATTAATATAAATTAATTTAGGTGGTTTACTTTGGCCAGCCCAAAATGACGGCAGCATTTCTCAAAAGATACACTATGTCACGTCCGATCTTACTGTGGCGTCGTATTTTTCAAATGCCCCAACTTGGGAAAGTCTGTCTCATTTGTATAGTAAGATGTTCCTTTGCCTGTGAGTGAAGATTGCCGTGTCCAGTCACAGCGTGCGCCATGTATGAGCACTGGACGTTATCTTGACAAATTGTTTATGAGAATCAGATACGCTGGTTGTGTAAGCGGACCATCCTTGGTCAGGGTCCAGCCCACTATTGAATGATGCTGTTTTTATCTGTCTAGTGACATTGACAGCTTTCTGGTCACAGTATAAACCGGCAGGATCCTTCTACTCCAGCAGAATCTAAACCCTCTCCTCTGACGAAGAAAATCTTTTCCATTCCTACTTACAACCGAAACTATGTTGCCTGCAACTTTTAAGCTTTGTGCGGGTATCTCTTACGGACACATGCGGAACACGACGGGTAAGGAACCATGGATCAGCCATCGTTTTGTTATTAACATCATTAAATCAGCCATCAATTTAAAAATATTAAGTAGGATATAACAAGTACTTTGTTCTTCCTTCGGAGCATTGTTGGTTGCTTAACTTGACAATGCGGAATATTTTACAGAAATAGGCATACATGTATTTGCCATCACATTTGACATTTCTAAAATTTTTACATAATAGCAAAAGTACTTACCTATCCCAGGTGTAAATATCATATAACCATAAATGAATAAAGACATACTTTTGGGGCTAGCTTTTAGTAATTTTTTAAACTCTCAACCTAAATAATAATCTTGACGTCTCAGTGTGTTAAATGTGAGACGGGTATTGTGCAATGGTATGTGTTCACTTCAGTATCTTTCTAACACATTGTCATGGTCTTTAGCTACAGGGATTGATGCATTTACTCTGAATGACATTTTCTACTGGTTTACAGGACTAAGGAAAACAGCGATTGTCGCGTTGAGCCATGAAATGAAGAGAATAGCAGGTCCTGGTCCCAATCGCTGGATCAGTCAGGTCCGCAGAAGAAGTTCTCTGAGTAGTAAGTATGCATAATAGTCTTGTATAACTATACGTGTTTTACCTAGGAGGTTATAAAACTACAGACGGAATCCCTCTGCACATTGCACAGCGTCTTTTGCAGGTAGCAGGATTGAGATGCCTTACAGTGAAGCAGAGATGTCCTATGTAAAGCAAGGAGAGGAGGCTCTCCAGAAGTCTATTAGGATTCTCAGTGACCAGGATGGCTGGAAGACTGAGATTGTGGCGGTTAGTGCCTGATCTGTCACATATACCGTACTGTGACTGCCACTGCACTTCCAGCTGCTCTAGGTTGAAAATAGCTTTTATGTGATTCTTGTGTAGTTTGTTAAACTGTTTTTTTTTTTTTTTTGGTAGGAGAATGGTGACAAAGTCCTGAGCAAGATGCTCCCAGATGTTGGCAAGGTGTTCAAACTGGAGGTGATGTTGGACCAGCAGCCTGGTGATTTGTATGGAGAGTTGGTCGGCAACATGGAACAAATGGCCAACTGGAACCCCAATGTGAAGCAGGTTAAGGTATGAGGGTCAAATTACAGCTTCTCGCTGATGCAATTATTCCAAACCTGGGCAGTATGACTGGATAGCGG
This sequence comes from Hyperopisus bebe, assembly GCA_026777045.1. NCBI lineage: Eukaryota > Metazoa > Chordata > Actinopteri > Osteoglossiformes > Mormyridae > Hyperopisus > Hyperopisus bebe. The sequence continues at coordinate 30,006,015 of JAODJW010000117.1, read as the reverse complement.
GTAGTCTACTGAGTACCTATGCTACTGAATTTTCAGTTCTTCTGCTAGGAGGACTTGCTGGTGCACCACTGAGAAATGTATGAAAATGTACTAGATATATCAAATTATTTAAATGTCCAAGACCATTTAGGACTTTTGTTTTCTTTAAGTAGCTACTTTGCAAGGTTACAGCTTCCTATTGGTTGTTCCCCCTACAGATCCTTCAGAAGATTGGTCAGGACACCTTAGTGACTCACGAGATGGCGGCAGAGACTCCTGGCAATGTGGTTGGGCCGCGGGACTTTGTCAGCGTGCGCTGTGCCAAGCGTCGCGGCTCCACGTGCTTCCTGGCAGGAATGTCCACAAGCCATCTGGGAATGCCTGAGCAAAAGGGCTTCGTTAGGTGAGCTTTTTGTCAAATGTCCACAAGCAAGGGAAAGGTGGGGTAGATGCAGGACACTTACCTCTTGGTTAAAACCCGTGGTGACTGACAGCATGTGATAATCCTGCCCACTGCCTTCTCTCTCCATTAAGTCTTGGATTTATGTTGTCATGTACCATTTAGATAAAATATAAGCCAAAATAATAAGGTAAATTGAAAGAGTGGGGTAAGACTGTGGCCTTACACCCACCATGTTTGGAGGCAGAGGTGGATAATTCAGGTTAAGACAGTAAAAATCCAGATCAAGATTTTGTTTCAACTAACCAGATAAGTACTCTGATACTGTGACTCTTTATACTCAACTGGCTGGTTGAAACAAAATCTTGTTCTGGATTTTTACTTTCTGGATCTGAACTATCCACCTCAGGTTGGAGTTTTCAAGTCTGCCCCAACTCTCTGTGTGGAGTTTGCACGTTCCTCCTGGGCTTATGTAGGTTTTCTGCAGGCACTCCAGGTGAACCCTGTGATGGACAGGCATGAAACAATAGTGATAGACTTGAAATGATAGGATATCCGTCTCCTATCCTCTCATCTGACCTCACAGCACCATATTGGCCGCCAACACCAAGATGGCCCTCTTCCTGCAGTTCCTGAGTGTGTTGCCATCTTTGGTCAATTTCTCAGCTTGAGTGTGTGTACTCCCATGTCACAGGGCAGAGAACGGACCGACGTGCATTGTCATGCGACCCAGCACCGAGGACCCTACCAAAACCAAGTTCACCTGGCTGCTCAGCATAGATTTGAAGGTGAGAAGGTTTCAACTCAGTCACCTAGTCAATACGCTGTCATTAGAGGTGATCGGTTTTGTCAACAACTTAGTGTGGAAGTCTATGATGTTCGTGAAGACATTAGCTTCCAGCTTCACTTCTAGATACGTAAACACACCCTTTTCACCGCTGTCGAATGAAAGGCAATGAGAACTACAGCCTGCCTCTGGCCCTGATCTCCCCGTACGTTTTTAGGGTTGGATCCCGAAAGCCATCGTCAACCAAGTGCTTTCCCAAACTCAACTGGACTTTGCCCATCATCTAAGACAACGGATGGCTGCCCTAGCCTGCTGACACCCCCACGCACCGCCTGTCCTACCCCACCCACACCAACCACACCACTGCTAAGAGGGGGGGACTCGCATCCAAAGGGACCTTTCCCACGCTTAGAAAACATAATTCTGCTTCTTCAAACTTAGGTATCACAGGGAAACTGATCACATTAGCATTGCTTGCAGACGTTTGCTGCTACCCTAGAACAATGTCAGTACGATACGCTGTGTATGTGTGACAGGGAGACATATAAGCTCTTACAGCTTTTCTGAATTGCTAAAACGCTAAACGTCATTCTTGGAACAAAACTGCCAATTACCAAAACTCATTTATTGAATCAGTCACCCATTTGGCGAAACTTTAGACAGCGCTCACCTAGTTAGACACAATTTGCAGATCTAAGTCACCTTTTCTGCAAAACTCTAAACACATTCTCATTCATTAAAACACATTTTGCACTATGGTGAACTTTTGCGGAAAATAGAAAATACAGTCTGCAAAAGCCAGCACACAGTAGTCATCATTTAAACACAGACTCAAAACTGTTCATGCGTTTCTAAACGTGTAGAAGCCAAAGAGTGACTAGAACATAGAATACATGCCAGATGAGGGTGCAAGTGCCATAGGTGAGCTGAACTTCGACGTCAAGGTACAAATGGGTCACACAGAGGAATCTTCCACATCACTCAGCAAGGGAGAGCATTTCCTGTGATGTAGACAAAGTTCTCTGTCCTGACTCAGCCCTGAGATATGGAGATGAGGCAGAGTGAATATTCTTTCTTGACTGTAGCTTGGCAGTTGCACAACATTTTACTGTAATATGCCTCTCATTTGGATTTTTTAAACTATGTTGTTTACAGGAACCTTTTCAGAGTACTGAATACTGCAAACATCACACATCGGTTTAGTATAATTGAGTGGCAACATTTTTGGTTGACATTTTTTTTCCCCTATAGTCTTGTGCTTTCCAATTTTGCGGCTCAACATGCAAAAGATTGCATCCACAGTAAACGTTTCTCTACATGCCAGTTTTGACTGGTAGCGTTTTCAGTTTTTTGCTGTAGTGTGTAGTGACTGCTTAGTAGTTTAACTGACTGGTTTCATGCGTGATCTGAAAGCAGCGTTTGCTTTTGATTTTCCAAGACAAGTCAAAGGTTTTGTGTGTGTAGCTTGAATTTTAGGGTTTGTGTTTAGCGTTTTGACAAAAGGAGAGAGCTTAGGAAATGTGTATTAGCAATCCAGAAAACTGTAAAAGATTATGATTATCAAAGTCTTTACTTGGAGCGCATTTGAACAAAACACAACCAGTTTAAGTAAATACAGTCATATAGACGTTTGTCCTGATTTGATCACTTGCTGATTTTGTGCTCCTACACTGGACCACTAGAGGGCACTCGTCACTGCCATCCTCAAATGACGGTTTTCCCCTTCAGCCCCAGTTCAGACCAGCAGCGTACAAGATCCTCCATTTTCCGTACCAGCTGTACCAGTCTCACCATGAATTTTATTGCTGTATAAATTTTGAATCTGTATATTCATTGTAATTACTGCACCTGGTGTGTGATGCCTTGTATTTATTGTGAACCATTAGAATTGCCTGTCACCCACAATAAAGGGGGTCTGTCAAGCAAATAAAAAGCAAGAACTGCATTTTTCCTCTCAGTAACTTCATGTGAAAGTTGTTCAGACCAAGAACTTCAGGGAGTGCACTTTTAAATATTTTATTTAAAACCAGTTTCATTATAAAACAAAACATCAACCCTGGTAAATGTTTAGGGGACTAGCATGGCAGGGAACCTTAGAATAAAACACACCAAGCTGAAGGAAGGAAGAACCAAGAAAGTCAGACTGGCAGCCTAAGTAAATAGGGGGGACTTTGTACTTAAGATGGTTTGATTCAGATTAGAAGCACAACCAGAGATATTTGGAGACCAACTCCATGCTTCCTATGCTAGAGGAGTTTGGCGATTCTGATAAGGGTCAGCAAACAGTCAAGCTACCCAGAATTCCAGGCTGTTTAGCTTAGCATTTAGGAAGACTGTCTCCTATGTGCATATTCGGCCTTTCAGACTTTCCCCAAATGAAACCTTTCGGATTTCGATACACAATACACGAAGAGTTAAGCGGCTTACACCTGACCGACACCACAGGTCTGGTTCTACCATAAACACTCTTAAATGCTTTTAACGTTTTCTGAGAAGGACCGACTCCTGCTGATATTCTGACCATAGTGGTTCCATCATGAAAGCAGGAAATCTTGAAAGTTTTGAGCACTTTCCAATGAAATTTTATTTTGTCCCGTTCAGCGGCCATGCTTGAAGACCCCCGATTTTAACGAGCATTATGACAGAGGTCATTGATGGACATCAGCAGAACACACTTAGGAAAATGAAGATCCAGAGTCTTCTTGTTGACGCAAAATCGCAAGTATCTTGTAAAACAAGGATTAGGTAACCGTGCTACCTGGTCCGGTCCAGTTCGATTGTTCCTTAAGATGGATGGAGTTCACATTCGGCTTATGGGTTAGTGCTTGGCATGAAGTGAAGTCTACTGCAGGAATGAGTGCCCAGAAGGGAGGAAGTGACACGCTGGAGGGATTGGGGGGGAGGGGGGTCAGCCTTCCCAAGGGGGGCTGCGACGGCCATCCACCTCAGTCTCCACATGGTACAGGATATCTGCCAGAGTGTGCTCAATTACGGCTCCCCAACCCATGTCACTCATCTACAAGGATGTAAACAAACAAGATGTAAACATAAATTAAATGTCTCTGGGATTCAGGAGGGACCTACATGGTAATACTTACGGGTTGGTATTTAATGTCCTTGGGAGCGTATTTGAAATGAGGCCCAAAGTTAACAGATACCTAGGAGAGAAGGAAAAAAAAAAAACACAAAGTTTACTAAAGAGGAGAATTACATACAAATAACCAAACAATAGCCTGTCAGTTCTGCAAGGATGTTCTAAACATCATCTTTACGATCTTTTAAAAGGAAAACTCATCCATTGTTCCTCACACACGCAAAGGGGTAATACAGGTACTTACTGTGCAATTTTTGTAGAGGGAGATGGCGGGAAAGTACATTCCTTCAAACAGGTTTTCAAAAGCCACCCCCTGGTTGATGCCATTCTTGTAGAAGATCATCTGTATGGGAAAGACAAGGGAATCAGGTAGGGCAGTGTGTGGGAGGAAGCAAAAACATGGACTGTCTGGGGGTCCACGAGAACCGGGAATCAGGTAGGGCATTGTGTGGGAGGAAGCAAAAACATGGACTGTCTGGGGGTCCACGAGGACCGGGAATCAGGTAGGGCAGTGTGTGGGAGGAAGCAAAAACGTGGACTGTCTGGGGGTCCACGAGGACAGGGTTGGGAAACACCGAGGTTCGAGAAACGCACCAGAGTGTTCAACAGAACCAACCTGCACCCTCATACCGTCGGACGCTACTCATACACCAGAGTGTTACAGAACCTCTGTGTGTGGACCTGCCAGCCTATCAGGGGCCATTGATTCATTATACATCAGCACTAGGAATGACATCTTAAATTCCTTAAGTGATCGAACACATTTAAGTGAACCATTTTGGATCCATAAATTTCTCATATACTTGAGTGGTTGAAAAAAATAATGTCCAAACGGGACACATTTGCATGTTACTTTGACTACAGCAGAGCACTTCAACCCAAGGACATGTTATCCTGCGCTGCCCTTGGACGACAGATAAAGGGTCAACTGCCAATTAAGGTGTAAAAACATTTAAGCGTGTTGTGAGACTCACGTCACTGTTTTCTCCTCCAACATTCCTAGCAGAGTAGGAAAAACATTCACCTTACTTGGGGTAACTGGTTTCAAGCTCTTCTCTGCTTTATCCAGGTAGTCCTTCTCCTCAAAATACAGATAGCTTTTGAACTTGATCAATGCCTGTGAAGACACCCAAATATAACAGTGCAATGATGGGATAACTATATTATAATTATGCAAGGACACATAAAACCAAACGCAAATACCAATACTCCATTTACCACATAGGCATGAAGCTCAAACAAGACTTGGTAAGCATCTGGGCCTGGGCAATAGACCCTAAAAATTTAACAATATTTTCACAGTATCGATATTTATCATGAGATTATCAAATTCATATGCAGAACACAGTAAAATATGATTATGATGGCCAAACTGGTTTTGCTAACAGAGCATGTGACAGGTATAATGAAAAATTATGCCAACAACAGGCTCATACCTTCATGGAATTCATGTAAAAATAGTGCATTATAATGGCAAATTATGCAAGAAAACGTGTTTAGGCTGTATCACGATATTTATGATATTTGAACTGATGACAATATGAATGTTCATAATCAGGATATGATATTTTGCTAATCTCGCCCAGTCCTATAAGCATCTTTAACAGATCTTTTGGTCTCTTCACAACTTGGCGATCATTAACACCTAGTTAACATGTCATCCTTCTGCAATCCTTTCAACTCCATACTTGTTTCTCTATGGGGTCTGAGGAGTCCAGGCTGAGAAATAGCTCTGCAAACTGAAGTTGCAACCTCCAAAACACTTTAGATGAGTTGCACATCACTGTGCAAGACCGAGAATGGGAGGGTGAAAGAAAGATCCTGAAGTGCCCAGTGAATCCAGGAAAAACTGCAGTACCTTGTCCTTATAGGTGTCTGGCAAGGCCTTGGCGGTCTCGGTGCTGTCTGGCAGCTCGATGTAGAAGCCTAGAATGTCTCCCTGGCCGTAGCTGTTTGAGTAGTGCTTCCCGATGGACTGGTGAAAGCGGGTGCCCTTCTTGCTCCGCCAAGAGTAGCTGAACTTATCGTAGCCCAATGGGGCTTGGAGGTTGCCTGGGATGGGAGTCACAGGGAACGGAATTATTTTTAAACTAGTCAACCATATTCAGTGTGATTCGAAAGAAAAGCAGGAAAAACAGCATGTTGGTGATTCTTACGAAACCATCAACCTCATTTCTGAAACGGCAAAGGTGTTCATGTTAATGTTAATTTAATAAATCAAAAAATAGTAGTTTGCTTTTGAACACATGTGCAGAATCTGTATGTTGTGTTCCTTCAGGTTTGCCACATTATTTCAATAATATATCAAGTTTCAGTGAAATATGAAAAATATTAGGTTGTAGATTCCAGAAGGTTCTGCAGTAATGACAGTAACTGAGCGTGACTTCATGAGCATGACTGTTAAGCAATTTAAAAATGTGGAGATGTACTGGCTTTCTTAATGGTCTTGATGTTTTCAGACTGTTGTGGTAATGAGATTTTAAAAGACTAGTTTTGGGAAATGTTAAACAAGTTAAATTTTCTGTAAATGATTTTAAATTCACCCTTACAAACACTTCAGACCTGGTTATTAACGGCTAAAAAAGAATGTGTTGATGCAGGTCTTTTTAAATACTTCATGTTTGAAATCTTTGACGTCAAAATTTCGTGAGAATCACTCATTTAGAAACAACATGGCTGAAAGAACTCACCCAAGGGCTGGGACCAGCCAAGGCGCGCAGCTGTGTCAGGGGGCATGTCATCGATGGACGCCTCGAAATACCAGGAGCCCTTCCTGACGCCATGGGACGCACGCACCATGGAGTAGCCCTTCTCCCCCGTCACCGTCAGACGGTCGTCGGAAATCTTCAGCTGCGGGGCTAAACGGCATGATGGACCAGATGGGCAGATTAGGGAAAGAGTACCAGACACAGAGGGTGCTGATCATGAGCTCATCCTGAGCTCAAGGACCCGTAGACGTGCCGAGGCCGGGTTCAAACTGGCGACTTTCTGATCACAGGTACACAGGCTTATTGTGCTTTGGATAAATGCATCAAATAAATATAAGACTTATCAAATATTTTGGATAAAGCGGGAAAAGATGACACCCATTGTAAAGCAGGGAACTGCAGGAAAACCAGCAAATCATGGTTTCTCAATCTTTATACAGGCCCTGCTATTCATCATGTCCCCCCTCTACAAATTTCGCAAACTGGACGGATGTCCCCCACACTACATTTCACCACCCTAGTGAAGGTTCTCCCTCTCTAAATTTCAGTGACTGAGAGGGGGGCACCCTTCACTAAATTTGGCCGTGATCAGGTTCGCATCTGTGTGCTACTGAACGTCATGTTTCATTCCCATGGTTCCGTGGCCCAACTGGAGAGTATGGAAGGGCTGCACTTGTACAGGCAGGGAGCTGACCTCGGTCGTGCAGCGTGAGCAGCACGCGCTCGTACAGGCAGGCCCGGTACAGATCCCCAGGAATGGGCTTCCCCGCCCAACAGTCCAGCTCCAGCTTCTCGGGGTCGGGTGCGTGGGGGTCTGGTTCTGCCAGGATGTAGCGGTAGCCGTCCTTGTTGAAGGGGTGCTCTAGGGGATATCCATGGGGAGGCAGGCGCTGAGCTGAAAAGAGGGGGTCGCTATGGGGGGAGGATTTGCAACAAGAAACATCTGTTGGCAGTAGTGGTGTAACAGACGGTAGTTGATCTGTGATCCATATGGATCCCCCCACCCCCACTATGGTTCGACAGTAGGGCTGCAACTAACGATTATTTTGATAATCGATTATGTGAACAACAGATTACGGTTAAACTTAGCAAGTAGAGTGAATTTTGTGATCAAGAGTATAACTTTAATCTCGAGAAAACAGCTCTGGCTATGTTGAGATGTGACTCACACATGGGGTGTGATCGCGACACAAGAAAAACAAAAGTTAAAGATGGATGTGCTCTGGGGACTTCCAGATGACGGAGAGCTGCCATGAAACGATAGACAAAGCAGCCGTGTTCACGTTAACAGGGCAGGTTAAAACGCCCCTGCTTTAATTGTGCTTTAAGTTCTTTAAGTAATTAATGGAAAGAAAAGTTGTTTGTTAAAAAGAAAAAAAAATCAGTTTGCATTTTTGCTCACTCTGCTCACAAGATGATAGCAGAGGCTTAACGGCCTTAATGAAAACCACAAGCTGAAGCAGTAGGGCCTGGGTTTGGTGCTACTGGAACAGAGCAGAATAGGTCTGTAATGAACAAATGGTGACTGGGGTGCTGTGTCAATCAGGGTGGATATGAATACACATCACGACAGTGAGCTTTCTAGAGAAATTCTGGTATAATATAATGAAATTATGCATAGTTGAATTATACAGTGTAAATATGATGGCTTCTGGTTTGTGTTGAGAGACACAGGAGTGGAGTGTGTGTGTTTGTGTGTGTGTTTGTGTGTGTGTTTGTGTGTGTAGGCTTGCCCACCTGCGAGTTCGTTTGGCAGTTCCAGTTGTGCCACCCTCCTGTTGTTTGCGCTTTGCTCCTCGGCCTTTCCCAGTGCCTCCAGGTGCCAGCCCACCTTCCGTACAAACAGTGTTACTATACAGCGCCGCCCTACAGGTTGCCCAGCACACAACGGCGCGCGCACACACAGCACTCAGCCACATGGGGAGCAAAGCCAGGTGCAGGTGTCTTCACACACACACACACACACCCCCACCCACACTGTTTCCTACCCCAAGTGCTGGCCGACCCCGTAAGCTCTTGATGGGGAGAAAGAAAAAAAATAGAATACATACAAAAAAAAGAAACTTAAAATTGTTAATTAAAAAAAACTTTGCTACAAACTAAAACTAAGTCATCAGTAAAAGCATTGTGACAAAGAATGCATAACTTGTATTCATACATGGATATATAAAATACTTGCATAAGATTGCATTTCATACTGATCTTTTGTGCCATAAGTGATACTAGGATCCGAAACAATAAGCACCTAAACAGAAGCACAGCTCTTTAGCAAAATGCTGAAGCATCTCTGCGCATTGTAACAGTGCTTGAGGGACACTAATGAAAGCACACAGCCCTCATGGCTGCCACAATCATTTTCACTGTTAATGCACATACAGAATCAGCATACATCCGAGTGCAGCATCTCAAGAGCTGTCAGCGTTTAAAATTAGCAGGGCTGTATGGTGGCAAATTTCGCTGCAATTTTTTTTTTTTTAATATTAAAAAAGGGAAAGTAAAAACTTCAAAGCTATAACTCTCAGAGTGCTTGCCAAGTAGAATTATTTTCCACTTCCAATATTAAATAGTGTCAACGAATATGACAAATATTTGCTGGGAGCCAGCCTTCCAACCCCCCCTTAAAAACAACCCCAAAGAGCAAAACGCGAGCACTGACAACTCTGCAGCCAATCAGGGGGCAGAACGCCTTAAATCAGTATCATTGTGACCACACGAAGCCCCACAGGAAGCACGGCAAAGGCCTGGACCGCAAGCTGGCGCGATGCATGGAGACGCGCACTGAGCGTGTGCATAAGGAGGGAGGAGCAGCAGTTTAACACAGAGCCAAAGGATTAACAAATGCAAACGGAGCTTGGAGGGGGGAAGCGGGGTGCAGGCCTAGGATAAAGCAAGCAGTGGCACAGTGTCGATTCATCGACCCGTTAAATTAAACAGCCAAAGCGTTACACCAAGGGGCTAAGGTGTCATAGTCACCTGTGAACGCTGATCCACCTGTAACACAACGCACAGTCGTTTAGTGTCACCCTCCACCCCTGCCAGCTATCCTTACTTACTATTTAAAGAGACACACTGAGCGCTAAAGTCAATGTAACACTAAAAATTCCTGACAGTTTTAAGCTAAGTGTTATACAGAGTTGGTAATCCAGGTCGAGAGAGTAAAAGTCCAGACCGGGATTTTGTTTCAACCAACCAGTTGGTCATACTCTGTGACTCTTTATGCTCAACTGGTTGGTTGAAACAAAATCACAGTCTGGACTTTTACTCTCTTGACCTGGATTACCAACTCTGGTGTTGTAATAGGAGCTCAATGCAGAACAGCTACAAAATCATGCAGGCCATGGTGTTTTTCATCACAGTGCTGCCCTTTCACTCATTCCAATAGCTAAAACAATGGCAAAACTACAGCTATAGTACCTTATTTAGTCCTCTGATGACTTCTAGCCTGCTAACCCAGCCAATGGTTTCTTCATTGGCAACAAAACCTTATGCACCGACACAAGAATGCGCTACTCCAACTGCAGGTTTTATATCCGCAGGCTGCGTTCTTACCATTAAGTCCCGTCCCAGTGGAGACGGATGTGGGCTGTTTCTGGCTATCATAAGAAGGGCCGATGTTTGCCAGGTCCTGGACAGAACAGAACACACACACAGTATTACCAGCACCGTCAAACACACACTAAGCACATTACTAACACATGCTTACTTGCCTGAATTCTAGCCTCAACATACTTGTTTTCAATCGGGTTTTAGAGAAGGTCATCTGCCACAGCCTACAGTTCCACAGTGACCTTGCATTCCACCACCAGCTACTGCTGTAAACCTTCCTAGCAAAGGCTGTTAACACATTAACTGCAGGCTGCTGCTATAATAATAATCTTTTAGATATTCAACATCACCAAGTAGCACCCCTGCAGCCATGAGGGTACCTGGTCCAGAAGTCCAAATTTGGGGTAGTCCTCTTCAGGATCTTTGCTTCCCGGATCTGGGTGCTCCTTGACCAGAAAGACATCTCGCTCTTTGCTCTAAAAAGAGAAAGAAAGAAAAAAACATAATAAAATGACAAAATCAGAATCCACATTGAATGAAACAGTACAACCTCTGGAATATTTAACTTCATCCACTAAGATTTTTAATAAGAAAATACACCGTGAATTACTTGACAAAATTTAAGTGCGTGATCAAATCAGGGATTTTTCAAAAGAGAACAGACACAAAGGGTCACACAGACAATGTGCATTGTGATATATGCACATTTACCGTCCTTCTATACAAAGTTGTGCTTTTATTCCTCAGACATGAACAATATATCTGCCTGATTCTGCCTGCAGCTTTTCGGCTACTGACCAACAAATCAGCCAAACTCCCAACGGTCACATGATCTCACCATGGCCTTCACGATATTGTTCGGCCATGTCAGCTTCCCAGGCCTCTGCCGGGTGGTCATGCACTCCCAGTGCTTATCGATAAACGGAATGATGTCCTGTGCAAAAGAGCAACCAAGTGTTACCGGCTTTGGGGTGAGTCTCCTCAGCTCCTGGTGCTGCGCCCAATACTAACCTTATCCTTGGAGAACATGGTCTTTGGGTGTTCATCTTGAGTCCTTGACCGCCATGTCAAGTTGGCCAAGGCGGTAAGACACATCTCCCGGAGATCTATGGGGTCAAACCAAACGGAAGCTCTTGTGGTCCAGGGGATTCAAGGTAAGTGTGATGTAATACCCGGTCATACAACCCCCACGATTGCCGCAGGCCTCCAAGCATCCATCCATCCAGAGCATCCCCCAGGTCAGGTGACTTCATACTTACTGGCCTGCTTCCGCAGGAAGTACGTGTTGCCACTATGGTGGCACACATTGCAGTGAAAGACGTAGTTGGTCATGAAAGGGAGGGAGGTCCTGCAGCAGAGAAAAGGAAAATAATACCATGACATGCATGGAAGGTAGTGGAACAGTCTGGAAGTGATCTGATTGCTATTTCAGCTTCCAGGAGCCCTCTGGTAGTATAACTGACCAAGGGGATTAATCCTAAATTAATATTTTATTGAAATTAAGTTTCAAAAATCACTACATATAAGTAATAACTAAGAAAAACGATTTAAAAGGAAGATTGCATGCGCAGACAGTGCACTGAGCAATAGGTACAGACTACTCACGCCGTGTCTATGCCGAAGGTGTCCGCCGTGAACCACTTCATGCAGAGGGCGCACTGCAGCTCCACTTCACCCAGCTGACGGCCGTTTTCCTCGTCCCCGGAGCCCGTCTGCGTGTCGGCCGCTTCCGATCCCTCTCCCGTGGGATCCTGACAAAGGATGAAGGGAGCCTCTGTAATTACATTCAACACTGCGGGCACAGAAACGCACACGACCTCATCATAGGTGTTAGACAAGTGACAGGCGGTCCATGGACGTGCTACGTGATACGAACACTGCAAGCTAGAAAACATTAAGTACCTCAACACGTATTATTCGCGATAATCGTTCATACACATATTTATCTCGTATTTCCATTTACCATCGTTTCTTTCCCATTCGTCGATTCAGTTTCCATATTCGTTGCCAGATCTCCAAACGGAGCGTCCCTGCAACAAAATAGAAGATGCCGAAACTCTACCTAATCGCTGTACCTGCTATCATAAAAATTATGCGTTTAAAACACATTTATCGGTTTTCCAAAGCCAGAAAAGTGACAAAGGTTCACTAAAATGATCATCAGTTGCTCAGGTCGTTTGGTGTCGGCGGGGACCGATGTCTAGTCAATTCATCAATGGGTACTTGAATAAGAGCGCTAAAGAAAGTAACCAGTAATAATATATTTCAACGGAAGGGACATTATACTTAAAAAATAGTAATGAAAAAACACTATGATTCGGGGAGAAATGTGTCAGTTGTAAAAGTACACCGAACTGTTGCAACCAGAAGCTTCCCATAATACAGGGACTTGAAGACGTTATTCATTGAAGCTTAATGCAGTTACAACTAAGCTTCATAATTAGTGCCGTTGTTATATAAAGGATCGACCATACGCTTATGTTAAAATATATATATATACATATATGAATACAACTTCAACACATTATTTGCAGTCACACAGCCTACCCTTCCCCGGACGCCGCCTCTAAAGCTACACCACTCGCTTCTCCTTCGGTCGCCATTTTTCAAAAACTATCGCTCTAAATAAAATCTCGTGAAACGCAAATCTCGCGAGCTGGTGCTTACAAGCCAGGGTGGCTGGCTGGGAAATTGAGTAAAATAGAACGCGATAGACTAGAGCTGCTGCCGAAGAATCCCGAATCGTTAGCAGGCAAGCATTGCTTCAGGCGGGCCAGTACTCAGAGTACTGGGAATGTTTATTGCATACTGGCACTTCTGATAATTTGTCGGTACTGAATAACAAGAGGAGTAGTGGCACCCATTTTCTCCACGTAAAGCGCTGGCGACGACTGCTTTATATTATAGCCCAATATGTATTACCCAACAAAAATGGAAGTTGATAAAATATGTAATATTTCTGGATCGTAGAACATTTTCCGAATATCTAGAAAGGGTGGCTGGTCCAGCTGGAAAGATTGCTACAAGTGAATTGTGTTTTTTGCCTTTAATTTAATTCAAATAAAAAAAATAATAATAATAATCTGCAACCCCCCTCCCCAACACCGCCTCTTTTGGTCATACAAAACACTATCGTTACAGCTGGAACCGTCAGATTTCTTTGCATCACCATCCAACAAGACCTCAAGTGGAACATCACCTCCATCACCAAGAACGCCCAACACTGCCTATACTTCTTGCGTCAGCTAAAGAAATTTACAGCTACGTGTATTACAATATTATGCCTTATGATAACTTCGTATTTATGGTCTTTATTGAATTCTGTCTATGCAAAACCAATATGTGGCATGGCTATACATGAAGAATATGATCTGTGAATGTATAATGAGCCAAATGCCAAACACCTGAACTTCTGAGATCTTTATGAAGGTAAAGAATTATGGAGAAGTTTAGACCAGTAATGCAAAGTCAAGCAATGCGAAGAATTACACTGCACCAAGGATTTTATTTTTGCTTGATTTCTTAGTCAGAACCATGCAATTCATTACATTACAATTCATGGTAATGCTTTTTAAATAGTTACATTGTTTTTCCCTCATTAACTTCAAAACAGTAATTAATGTTTTGTCTTATACTAGTTAAACAGAGGTGTACATTTCAGTCAAAAAGGTCTCTTGTTGATCCTTATTGGTTCTTTCATGAGTTCCTGGTATAAACCCAACAAAGCACAGAATATGACCCATTTAGTCAGTTGTTTCCTTCCATGTTTGTTTGACAATTCGCTCCTGCAAATGTATTGATGGATTGATTCACCTGAATCTTTTTTGCTAGCTTCTCTTTCAGCACTGTCCTAGGGTATTTTAATAAAATCTCCTTAAACTGGGGAACCATTAACCTCCCAGGAGATCTGAGGCCTATATTTACATTCAAGACCCTCATAATGTGATAAAACAAGAGCTGTAAACATCACCAGCAGCTCCAAGGATAGGAATGCTATTCAGCTCTCTGTTGACTATCCCCCCGTTTTTTTTCAGGTAGTCTGAAAGAAAACATGGCTTAAACTATTTTATTGAGCGTTGTTAAGTTCTGTCCGCCGATAGCCAGCCAAAGGAATTGCCCCTGAGTGGAATTTCAACAGTGCCTTGGAGGGCTGTTCAGAGACAGGCATTGTCTACTCTCTGTTGTGCCATAGCCCATCTGCACAGAGAAGAGGAGATGCCTGACACAAATACAAACCCCTGCCTATTCTTTTACAAACAACTTAGAACTGGTGTTCAGCCCCCTAACCACTTTACTGTGACAAATTGTACCCCTGAAAGTAGAGAAAACACTCATATATTGCACTTTTTTTTTTTGACAAGAGCTTAACGTTGGTCAACGCGATTGGCTGGCACATAACTATTATTCTTGGCTCAATTTTCACATTCAGACCTACTTAAAATGCTTAGGGAACATCAATCTCATGTGACACTATTCGATAAATGCTTATTTAATGCAGTCACGGTACGGAGTTTATCTCAGGAGGGACAGAAATACCCTAGAAGGGATGCCAGTTCTCCACAGCTCTGCTTAGCTTACAGAACGCAGCAATTGGTATACAACAGCATTTCCAGTCTTTTACACTTACTATACTGGCTAGACACGGAACTCTTTATACATTATTTTGAAAGATTTGCTTATTTTAGTTAGGCATGGGGGTTCCCTGAGGTTTTCTATTATATCCAGCACCATACAGTTACCACGATCTGGCAGGTCGGATGAGTTTGCAGTGATAATGTGTGCACATGGAATCGCCACCCTGCCCGAAGTTTGCTCAGTTTGTACCTCGAACAGGATGAATGTGGTTTTGAAATAAACGTTTAAATAAACATTTATTACCTAGTTACACAGCTAGCATTTGCATACTGAGCCAAGGGAAGTGTGCTTCTTAGAACTGATGATGGTGCCGCAGTCACTGGATGGCTAAGTGCAGTTTTAGGACCTATTACCCCCCCCCCAACCCAAATTAATTTATTTCCCCCAGTAGGGAGCAGGCTGCAATATACACACAATATACCTCACTGGGGGGGCAGTAAACCACGAGTCTGCACACTTCAGCCAGCTGGACCCTCACTGGCAAAGTCACTTCACTCCTGTGACACCCCCCCTTCAACAGATCCACAGGTCAGGAGGGGTCAGTGTCACCCACAGCATCTGCTAATTGTCCTGGAGGGCGGGGTTCACCTTTCCCTCCCAGCCAAAGAATAATGGCAGTGTGGCTGTCTTGGGGAGTCCTGTCACTCGACATATTCGCCATCAGTCTGCCAGCGAATGCTGCTTTGGTATTGAATCCTAGTTAATTAAACGCAGAACAACAGCATGTATTGTGGCATATAGATGAATGAGCATTTGAACATTGGTTAACTCATGAAAATGCTTTTTATTGTGTGCTGAGGAATGTCTGTAGAACCATTACAACTGATGACAATGCCCCCACACAAAATTAAGGTTCTTTTATCATAGTTGGAAAAGATTAAAAATAACGGATTCAATGTACAATTTTGCACGACTTCACATTGTTTCCTTATCTTCCTGAGACTCATATTTGAAAAATAAAGAAAAGGTAAATAATGAAACAGAAGTTGGTGAAAGTAATTTTCAGGTTAAAGAATATCACCGTAACTTTGGTATCCCTTCCAAGCTAATGGTTTGCATAGTCTAATCATAGGCTTCAATAAGAAAAAGTTCATATAATTAAAGTGTTCATGGAGGTGACAGGAATACAACATGAAAAGTTAAAATCTACCAGATGTGCTACTTTAATATCCCGCTTTAACTGTCCTTAGGGGTTATTGCACCCATATCCTGAATAGATGTCGTGGTCAAAAGATGCGTAATTTTCTCGTTATAACTAAATCGGCCATTCAATTACGTCAAACACTTGTGTGATGTTTAGCTAAAGCTAAATCAATAAAAAATCCCCTTTGAAAAAGCAGCACTTTCTCTTCTAGGCAATGTCAATTGTAACGAGTCGATGAATTTACATGAAAAACAGCATTCACGTGTCCTACCGGCGTAAAATCACAGAACTGCAAATAATGACACGGCTCTCAACAAAAAAGTACACGATTCTAAAGAAAAAGGGCACATTTTAACCAGATGCCCCGCAATAAATAACCGAGCGTTTACATCACCAATTGTCCGCTGACATTAGCATTTTAAAGTGGCGGGGGCTGATCCACCAAACTTGAAGCGCATAATCAGCCCCAGGTTTTGCATCTTCGGAATGGATTACCTGACATGGGGTAAGCGTTTGAAATGCCTGTTTTGTGTGTAATCACCACGGTTCATATGTCGTTGAAGAGCTTTTAAAATGCTAATTTTGTAAGTGTGAGCGTCGTGTGCTGGCTAGGTATAAATTGAGCCATGGAAGGCCAGCGAGCCACTGCTGTGTGAAGGTGCGTCAAATGCTGCGCTCGATCCTGCCTTATTCGTTTTGTTCCTTTAAATTCAGTTTTTCCTCAGTATTTAACAGATAAAAGCAGTAATGCAGCCCGATAAAATGCCGGAAGTTACAAAAACGTCTTTTTCCATAGTAGATATTCTGGATCCCACTAAGTTTAACAGAAGTCGTGCGGTTCCTCGGGGAGGTGTCACGGTGCAGAAAAATAGTGGTAAGTGGCGCGTTAATTAAATCATTTATCAGGCACGCACTCTGATAAATTGTATGTTTAAAATATAATGGAACTAGAAGGGGAAAAATGAACAGTCAGCAAAGTAAACTGTAAAAGCTATGTTCGTAGCAAGTGAGTGTTAATTTTTTTTTTTCCCCTCAAAATTATTTTCCAGAATATTTTGACCACCAGAGGACGACATTTGGTTAAATTTTCTAATCATGGTGAAATTTTATTTATAACCTTTGTCAATCCCCCCCAATAATATACTTTACAATAGTTTATAGACTTGTGTGTTTTTGATGTGTGTTTAAGCCTGTTGTTGTGGTAAAACATGGATTTAAATAATCGGCATGATTTTAGGGGAAAGGGAGAAATCTGCAACCGAAAGAAAATGTAAATTAATTTATTTATTTATTTTTTTTAAGACAAACAAGCAGAGACCGTAGGGATTCCTGACTGTAGCATCGTGGAGGGGCAGAGTCCTCCTGAATCCACCGCAGGTCACCTTCACCTTACCGAGAAGCCGAGGTGCAAGCCGAGGCGCATCCGGACAGCCTTCACGCTGGAGCAGCTGCGTGTGCTGGAGCATAGCTTCCGGACCAGCCATTACCTGTCCGTCTTTGAGCGCTACGGAATCGCCACCGCGCTCCAGCTGTCCGAGACGCAGGTGAAGATCTGGTTCCAGAATCGGCGCACCAAGTGGAAAAAGGAAAATAAGGACAATGTGGCTGATGACCAAGAGAGAGCCGTAGCCTGCTGTGACTTGCAGCACAGGGACCCCGCGAGTTCACACGGCCCGCCCCCGCCTTATTACCACGCCGTCCCCATGTGCTCGCAGCTAGCTCTGATACCTTCGCCTCTAAGTCATCATCATTACCATCATCATCTTCGTCATGTATTTTAGAATCATTGAGTCTTGCTGTGTTGCATTCCTGGTTCACTATTACCTAAATTAGAAAGCAGGAGATTTGAGTGCATCCATTGCAAAATGTAGAAAAACGTGTAAGTAAATTATTTTAAGGTGCTAAACTGTTAAACTAATCATGTTTTTCCCCTTCGGGTAAATTCTTTAGATTTTGTATAAAATGTTAATATAAATATATGACTAATAATTGTGTTATTTAAAACTGTTTATGTCTAGGCCTACCTCTGATACTTGACTATTTCCTTGAGTATGTTGTATAACTTTTAATTTGTGGATTTTGCAAAAAAAAAAAATGAATACAAAGCACATTCTGCAAACAACTTCTCAAAAAAGTAATACTTTTAAAAAGATATTTTTGTATTGAGCTCGTGTGTGTGTGTTTTTTTTTTTTAAACAAATTATTTTGTTGAAGTCGAACGAAAATACAGATCTGCAGTTCCCTTTAATGTTATATCTGCTTATTCCCTCTCAAAGTTATTGTGAGCCACAACTGTGAGGTAAGACCGGCTGTCTGCCCATTATGAGATTCAATAAGGGCAATTCAGATATGTCAGGTTCCCAGAACTACATGCATTTGAACTGTGGGTGAAAACCAGGGAATCTGCAGTCTGCAGAAAATCACAGGGCCGGAATAAGACCCACAACCTTAAAGATATGAGGTCACGGTGTTACCCACTGCGTCTCTGTGCCACACATAGCATCACCTTTATAACTAGTTAAGCTGCTTTATTTTATTTGGGGATATGATTTGGGAAATTAGCAAATTCAGTTACCAGTTGCTTAACTATAGTGCTGCCTGTTGTATAGATCTATCCATCCATCCATCAAATTTCCTATATTTTATATTTACAGTACATGGTAAACAAATGATATTGCTGTGTAGCTCTGGTGTCCTGTGTTTGCCATCCCATAACTCATGCCCTATATCTCCAGATTTCACCGTAACTATGACTGGTGAGGTGTCTGTTGTGTATTAAATGGAAGGGTGGACATCTGTGGTAACAGAAGTGCCTGCCTGTAGCAAAGACATGGGGCTGATGTGTGTAGAGTTTACCTGCATATCCAGCTTGATCACAGTGAGTGGGGATGAGGGAGATGTGCAGCCAGGTGACAGTGCTCCCAGTATGCAGGAGCTGGGACCACAGCAGGCCTGCCTCACATACAGCATGGATGTTGCCCTGGCTCTTGATAATCCTTAACACACTGAATCTGTAAACAGATCTGTACAGAGTGTATTATTAAAAATTAAAAGGAGACAAATGAACTGATTATGGTTTGAGTATTGTCTTCCGCGTCTGGTTATAGTTAATTGCTTTATAATGCCAACCATGGAAATCCAATGCTGTGTGACTGCTATGGGGATTTTCTGATGATTATTGCCTGAAGGAGAGAAATGAAACAGACCTGTGTTTGCAATAAATGTGTTGAACAGTAGGAAAGTTGCAGTAAAGTCAACATTTTGTGAAGGTAAGATATTTCAAGTTGAGCTTCATAACCTTGGTCACTCTGTATCGTATCCAAAGGCTTTATCTGCTGTTAACTGGTACATGAGCAAAATTATTACAGCTGTAAGTAAAATCATTTTCTAGGGAAAATGCTAGATCTGGTTTTGATTTGGATGTGAAAAGTACTGAACTTCCTTTGCTTGGTAATAAGCGAGAAAACGTTTCTAATTCCCTTTGTTCCATCCCTTGATGCTTCTGCAGGGCCTGTTCTTCTCAGCATTGAACATTTGGCCCTTATTTTTGACTGAGAATCTGACTGGACCCAAACTCCACATGAGATATACTGACAGCCAGGTGAAGTGAAGAGTCCGATCATTGATCAGCAAGATAAAAAAACACTGGAAAACATGTGAGAAGAATCAAGCAAGAAAAGAATAACAATCCGGCATGTGGTGAGCTTCTTCATGCCTCTGGTCTGGAGGTATGGAAGCACATGTAACATTAAACCTAACAGGGATTTCCAAGTCATTCTCATCATAAAAAGCACTGAAAATCACCTTCACAAATAAATTATTAGGGGAACAGGGCACATAATTTACTGTCCCCCTCAAAAATCTTCCTAATTTTATATGTGATGTCCGGTATAGACACCATAAAATATTTTTTTCCCCAAAAAATAATACATTTTCAAAGTACTGAAGAGGATGGAAAAGAAACTGTTTCTACTCTGGTTTGCCTTTAAGCCATTTAAATCATTAAGTCATGTAAATTATTTTACTGTTTTTCTTATCTCTTGGGTGTGAAGCCATTTCTCCATAATCAGACATGGTGTGAAATATATCACTACATCTGACTTGCACAGTCTTCTGGAAAGCTGTGCATGTATTTACTGAGCAAGTTCTTTCACATTTACCTGAACAGCTAAGCTGGGACCTTTCATTTCAACAAGGAGAGTGTTTTTTTTTTGTGATGATCCTGCTTGACTGACGTGGACCAGTGTGCTGCTTACTGGTTTGGGTTATTGTGAGACCTGGGATCTTTTTTCATCTTTACCCATCACTCATATGTCACGCTGTCCCCCCCGCCGGTACCTTGAGGTCCTTGTGCTGCACAGTATTAAGTTTCTTCTTCTCTCTCCCACAAACCTGTGATGGACAGTGATTCGTCACCGTGCTAAAGGTCATGTTCATACTCGTGTGCATGTGGGAGCAAGCATTAATGTCTAATTGCAGTAATCGTCTCTTGATTGTAATGAAAACCCCGGAAGACTTCGTAACTTCACCTTTGTGTGTGCGTGTGTGCTCTTGCTGAAAGTAACCGCGTGGAAATAATCCACATTTTTAAATGCCTGTTAGCTTTAAGGCACTTTTACTTGTTTCATTATGATGAGGGACAGTAGTAAGAAAGCCTGCATAGAAAGAGAAATACTAGACTGCAAATCATATTGAAGGAAATGTTCAGGCAAATAAAAAATTGATGGCAATGGAGTGTTTCCGGAACAATTTTAGTAGCCACTTTGAACTGGGACACAGTGGATATTATATTCATTGTAATGTGTCAGGACTTCAAAGTGCATGGAAGGAAGGAATGTTTTTGTTTCCATAATGACAGCTGTGTATGATTAGAATAGTCCCATATGCAAATCACATGTAGGAAGCAAAGTGCGTGAGGGCTCTAGAATCCATTTGAATGACAGCATTCTCCTGAGGCAACCTAACTTCAGGGCTTTATGAGTTGAAGCCTTTGATTGAGTTCTGCCTCTAGACAGTTCTGCTGCACCTCAAAGAATGTCTAGGTCCTAAAATGTTACCACTTGCGCTACACATTTCATTAAAGCATCGGCATACATAGCTGAGAGTTATACGTGTTATCCTGGGATACAGCTGGATTCCCTGATGTTGGCTTAGTGTTGGCTTGATGGCTTTGCTTACGGGCACAACAGCTGGTCTGTTGGAAGTTTATCTGACAGCCTTTTGGGTAGAAGTCCAGTTCTTTAACCACATTGCCTGCTGGCAATAGTCTGTAGGCATATCTCAGTAAGTAGCCTTATTATGTAAAATGAGATTTAAAGCAGTGTCTCCCAGTCTGGTCCTCAATTTTTGCTGCCTCCGAGATCCTTGCCATACAGTCCACACTTTTGCTCACTCTGAGCTCCTTGTCAGACTGTCCACATTTTTGCTCCCTTTAGCTGGGAGGAAGCAAAAATGTGGACTGTCTGTGGATCCCTGAGCACTGGATTGAGAAGCACTGCTTCAAAGGGATCAGTGGCATTCTGGGCAAGTGACCAGCTGTGGAGGACCTCTGTGAAATCAGGGCCCCCGTGATTTGGCCAACCCGTGTCCAGGACTTAACTGAACCCAGTGCTGGAGTATGACCCTGTGACTCATTATTTCTCCTCAATGCAGCATTTGGCTCCTGATCAGGCTCTTAAACACGGCTGTTAAATCTTTTGTTTTCCTATCCTATACAGTTTCTCCATGAGAGGCTCACAACTTATTTATCCAGTAACTTTTCTCCCGCATGAACCAGAAATATTCAACTTGCTTTGATGAATTGGTATTTATGAAATGTCTTGGGGAAAAAAAATCATATATCTTCCATCAAGGCATCTGGCTGAGCACTGTTGGAACCTTTTTATCCCTTAGATCCCATATTTTCTGAAAAAGGAGGAGGAGAAGATGAGAGACCGAGGACAGAGAGAAGGAGAAGAGAGAATGGCAACAGAGAGACACTTTAAAGCTGTTGCCAGATTTAAGATGCCAGACTTAAGATGCATCAGTAGGTTGCTGAAGTAGGGTACTATGAGCTCATTAAGTCTGTCCCACAAAGTTCTCCAAACATCACATAACCTTTACATTTATTTCACAGACGCATTTGTCCAAAGCGATGCACAAGTCTGAGCAGCGTTGGACCAAGAACATATTCAAAACAAAGCAAGAACCTATTAAGACTACAATTCAATCTGTAGAAGTTCAACTGGTCAGGTGAGCACATCAGAGCATTTTTTAGTTATTAAACCTTTGCTACACAATTCTGCAGGCGTTTCCATAGGTACTTTAAAGGGAAGGGTCCTCCCTATTTGGGGACAGGTCCTGACATGCCGCAAACCCTTAGCCCCTCATTCCTTCCATTCAGAAGCCAGAGGACAGTAACGTTTTTCCTGTTTCACACCTGCATTAAATGAAGGGTGCCACTAGCTAAAATGCTGCCCCTACAACAGTGTGAGTGGTACATGAGTATAACTGAGTATGGGTGAGTATTACTGAGTTCTTAAAGTCAGAGTACTGCTGGCGCAAATTCTCTCAAATACTTGTTTTTGAAACCACAATGAAATTACAATTGGGAAATGTTTGGCCAGCCAGCATTTAATTGTAGCCAGGCAGCTCTTTTAAGTACAAAGAATTACTGTTTCCTATAATTGCCTATTCCAGCCAGGCAGCATTGTAAATACTATCAAAAATTGTACATGTTTTCATTAGGTGACAGGGGTACGTAGCTCCTGACCTATCAGCTCTGTGTGAAGTTACGCTATGACCTTGCCTATATTCAAATGTTTTATTCGGTCATCCCTGTTTATGATTGGACGTGTTAAGAATGAACAGGATAGTAATGACAGTCGGAGTCTAACCACCAAACATAATTTTTTCATCCCAAGAGGAAGTCTGCCACACATGATAAAACATTCAGCAAACATATAAGATTGCTTTTCTTCTGTGTCTGTGGATCAGTAGATAAACATAGGGGCAATTACTTCTCTGCTCTGTTTCAGCTGCCATAGACTGATAACGTAAACAGCAAAGAACACTTTTCCCAAAGGACAGTGAAAGTCCGACAGTATGTACCATAAAGAACAGCTCAGGAGGGATTGATGGTATTCCCAGATGCTACATTTCTAGGCAGGAGAATAATACCATTGGTTTGGCAGGAACTCTACTCTTTGTTTCATTCCTCCATGGAAGCTGTGTGTCTTCTGGCTCCTTTAGGTGCTTCTGTGGTGATAAAGATTAGATTCTGACTTGCAGATCTGTCAATGGATCTCTGGGTGTGGGTAAAGGTGCTATTTTGTGCCCACTCTCTCTTTCATTCACTCCACTCCCCAGAATGTTTCTGGTGTACTGAGACGTCAATGAATTTTGGATGCATAATTGCTGCCGTTACAGTACTGGAGATGGATGCTTGACCAGAGCTGAAAAAGTGAGATGTTGATTCAAATTAGTGGGACATCAGTGGGAATATGCAGCCAAAAGCAACACATCCACATCTCAGTAGAAAAATCATACATTGCAGTTGTCTCAGAGGTGTTATGAAATGAAATCCATTGTTTGTTTGTTTTTTTTAAGCACAAACTTATGTCCGTATCCATATCAGATAAGTGGCTTGAGCTCTCTTGGTTCCAAAGGTGTGGTAGCAACTTCCTTAAGGGAATGAGTGGGCAGATCTTACCGTTGATTCAGATTGTGGACACACCCAGCATGATGATAGCTCAGTCCTGAGAGCACAGACCTCATGATAATGTACTTCTGCTTTCAGTGTTGACTGAGATTCAAAAGACTTTTAAGTCAATCTTGGTACCATGACTTTGAAAAGTGATACAATCATGTAGGCAGTACATGAGTACATACAATCTGTATGTTCTCTCATTTCAAGATTCAAGATTTTCTATTTGCTTTCTGTACTTCAGAACTTATGAATTCTTTGTCTGTGCATTCCGTAATATGTAACATGTAACAGAGTCTGCAGGGCTGCCAACTCTCACGCATCTGGTGTGACACATTTTCAGACTCTCATGGTCATGCAAGAAATCCTATGGCAGATCTATATTATTCCATTAAAAACGTAAAATGAGCTGCATCAAAAGCTTTGGGGTATTTTGCAAACCTAACAGACTATTTACAAAGTAACAAAACAGTTACATGCATGTAAATACGTGTGCATGTGTGTGCAGACTTGCTCTGTATTGCTCTGCCCAGTACTGCCGATTTATGAAGTTACAGTATTATTACTCTGGATTGTATCTGGCTCCACCCTCCCACTTCCAGTGAGACCCCTCTTGCAGGGGATCAAAAAGCTCGGCACAGCCTGCCCTAGATATGTGCCACATGGCCAGATTCCTCCTCTGACCTCACTGCTCAGACGTGCTTGGGGATTTCAGCTAGATCTCTTGTACAATAAAAATCTGCCAGCCAGCAGTAGCCGTCGACTGCGCTGCAACCAGCTTTTAACCAACACCGGTCAACTGTGGAAGAGCCTCCAACTTGCTCTCCCAGAAATGTAAACATGCCGCTTCTGAAGTGGAAATGCCACTAAAAGGTCTCCGATTACGATCTGGGGCTGAGCGCTCTGCACGATCTCCATGTTTTTCTGGGATTTTCCTGGGCCCTCGCTCCCTTGACTAACGTTTGTGCCCAAAGCAGGAATACTGGTGAAAAGTGAAAATTATTCTCTGACCCCTTTCAAATGTGAGAAGCATTCTTGTAAAAATTCCCATAATAAATGACTAATTAAACTTTATAAGCCAAGCTAACCCTAACTCTAACTCAAACACTAACTCTAACACTAATTATAACTCTAAGACTAACATTAACACTAACCCTAACACTATCCCTAACTCTAACTCCAACACTAACACTAACACTAACCTTAACTCTAAGACTAACCCTAATCCTAACTCTAACAGTAACTCTAACAGTAAGACCAAAGGCACCCCATTCAGACAAACTGCTGACTCAGTGAGTGACTGTATTAGTACGTAAATACCTGTATGTGTATGAGCACAATGACCAGACTGCAGTACTGCATATAACAAATGTATAGTATCTCACTTGCTGCATGTCTTTGGGCAGCCAGTTGGTCTTGGACCTTCCAGTCGTTTTTTTTGCCATTTTTTTCACCATTTTCCTGTATTTTGCCATGCCTACTGCACCATATTTCCAGCCAAACCCCATCTCCCAGTTCACAGGGTTAAGAGGGTATTGTAAGGGAGATAAAGTTTTTCATAACAGATATGTGGCATGAACCCTCCCCCATCTGCTCCTAATTAGTACTGTTGATACTTTTCTCCCCCATTTTGAGGTGATCTGCTTTGCTGGCACATATCTATCTGCTGGATTCAGTGTCCTGTTTGAAACAGAGATCCCTGCACACCCCCCCCCCCTCCAGTCCTCCCACAGAAATGCCTTTAAAGCTCAAAAGTTTCAAATGCTGACGCAGAAAATCCAGCCCCACTGACAAACAAGACGCTGGGGGTGTGACTGTGTCTGACGTTCAGCCTTCATCTGAAAAGATGACCACTTCTGGGATCTTTTCTAGAGCATGCCAACCGGGACAAGCTGTGAGTCTTCAGAGTGTTTTTGTGTGTGTACTGGGGTGGAGGCCTCTGTGTGTGTGTGTGTGTGTGTGTGTGGTTGGGGGGGGGGGGTGGAAGTTAAACAAAAGGACATCCTTTAAAGCTTGGCAATAACATGCAGTTTACATACATACAGGCCCCTTGGCTCTTATTAAAATAATGATTTTTCCATCCAGGGTGCTTGTGTTGAATTTACTCCATTCATTCATGCTGGTAACTGTTTTAAACAAGCTTGTACTGTCCATCTCTCCTCTTCCCTTCTCTTCTCTTCCCTTCTCTTCTCTTCTCTTCTCTTCTCTTCTCCTAAAAAGCTCAGCATTCTCCCGCCATGGAAGAACTGATATAGAAGGTATGCAGTCACATGATTTTCTGTTTTCATGTGTGGTTCACACACCGCATGCATACAGAAGAGATTAAAAGTCTCTCTCTCTCTTTCTCTCTCTCTCTCTCTCTCTCTCTCACTTTTTCTCTTTCTTTCTCCCCCCCCCCCCACATCTCCTCCAAGTCTCCGCCCCTGGAATTTCACATCTTGGGAGGTGTTCACCCCCACCCCCAAGCCAGCCCCCACTACATCCCAGTATGACAGACCGGGGGGAGCATTACTGGAGGGATTCCACTGGAAGAGAACGGCTGGACAGGAGGTACTGGGGACAGGAACGAGGGCAGCGCTGAGGTCCTGCTCCACGGAAACACATCACTGCTTCTCCTCCGCTGGGAGTCCATCTCCATGTGATCCAGTTTTTTTTTTTTTGCTTGTTTTCTTCAGACCAGAACATTCTTCACTTTTCCCTCAGTCCACAGCAAGTCATCCAGCCTAATTTGGACCAGTCCCGGATGTTCCCTTGCACCTGCATCTATTTGGATGCTGGAGATTACAACCTTTGCTCTAATTCTGTGCCAGTTCTCCACATCTCACCCTCACAGTTCCTCACACAGCTCTCCTCTAAGGATTCTCATCTCTTGGAAACCTGAACCGTTCAGATTTTGCTGTTGAGTCATTTCACGTCTGGCCAGCTCTGCTTGTTTTATTTTCCACGGGAGTTGCAGGAAACATCAGGATTTTGGAACCAGAGTTCTCCCTTCTGCTCTTCCAGGACCAGCCACGGACTCCCCTTGACGGGTAAAAAAAACACAGCCGGATTTAGGATGAGAGGCACTGGGATGGTGCTCTGTTGCGCCGCCCTGCTGGTCATGGGCTATGTGTTGGCATCCGCTGAGTCAGCTGACACCGTGGCCTCAGTGGTCCAGGTGCGACAAGGCGGGAGACATGCTGATCGGCGGAAGGAGGAGAGACAGGCTGAGATCAGAGACGATGTCCTGATGGATGACCCAATCTCAAAAGGAGAGGCTGAGAAAACCAAACCAAAAGTCAAGAAATCGCCAGAGGAAGTACTAGCAGGTAAAATAAAATAAAAATAAAAAAAGCTTTGTGAGAAATGCGTGGCCCAGAGTAACAAAGTCTCTGTCATTCCAAAGCACTGTTTTCATCACCAGGTTGTATAGCAGTAGCATTATTGTGCAGATTTCCATTCTGATTGTTTACATATAGAATGTAGCTGTGCATGTTTTAATCTACTGTTTAAATTAATCTAGTCACTGGAGCTAGAAAAGCATAATGTTTCTTTGCAGATGAGAGTAACAGAGCTGCCCTGGGCTCTCGCTCTCTCTGCATGTGGTTAAAGCCGTACAGAGGGGGAAAAAGCATGACTTACTGGCTCAGACACCCCCAACCATCCACAGGAGGCTAAGCCTTTGATTTACAGGGCGTTTTGGAAGTACACCATGCGATTTTGGTATTTTTTCTTTTACAGTGGTAGGTTCATTAGTGGGATGTTTTTATCCGGATGGAAAAATGTATGTGACCTGACAGCAGGGCAGCATTTGTTTATGGTGGTTTTAAAATGACTTGTTGACGTTTGAATACCTCTGTGAGGATGCCGGTGCACATTCTTGCCTGTTATTGTTGAAATGCTGTTTTGTGGCTTTGTAGGCAAACCCCCACTGCACAGTTTACCATCGGGTTACACCACCAATAAACTGCTTATAAGACAAAATTAAACTAGCATCGTACAAAAATGTTCTATTAATTTGCTCAGCTAACAAAGAGTAGGCTTGGATAGAGTAGAGCTTGCTTTTCTGTAAGCTCTCTGTCAGAACTTACCAATAGCAAAGAAAAAGGCTGAATCAGCAGTCTGATGGCAGAGGAGAAAGAAAAACACAATAACCTTCTGAAGGAAGTTTGCCAAGATGGCTACTTGTGATCTGCAGAATGACTGAGTGTGTGCACCTTGATTAATATAAATGGCATGTTAGTTTTACTGGTTTGATTTATAAAGACTTACAGACTTGGTGCATAGAGAATAAAGTTCTTAGTGAGGACTGGTGTTATAAGTCCTGGCCAAACTGAGTCATTATGTGGGATTATTTACACTAGTAGAATTTGAAGAAGGTGCTTTGTGTCCCAGCGCCAGTTAGGGCCAAACCCATGCTGGAACCTCTCTGTATGTTCTAGTCACCCCATCCTGGACCATCCACACAGCCAGACGCAAACGTCGCCAGCGTTCCTGGAATCAAGACTGTAACGTCCCCAACATAACCCATCATGACTAGCCAAAAGCTTTCGTGGTGATCTGTTTAGTCTGAAATCTGTGCCAGCTATGGAATTTTCTATCCAAAAAAGAGTTTGGAACCCTGGAGCAAGTATTTCTTGGAATACCTGAGCTTGTATTTCAAAGGTACATTTGGATGCTTCTTGTGTTGGGGGTTTACAGTATATTTTTTGCAGATTTACTAGGCTGAAAGTTAAAGAGCAGACCTTGTTCAAGTAATGGAAAAAAATGGCAGAAGGACAAGGAAAATGGAGTTAATGGTTGACAGACTTGGGCCTCTCCTTGGCCTGTTGGGGGCATGTCTCTGCACTCTGCCCAGGTCCACTTACACCAAAAAACACAACGGAATCATTTGAGTGCAGGAAAGACTGCTCCCCAATGACAGGATGTGCTCAGCGAGCCGTGCCAAGCTCGTGGTTTTATTGGAGCAAGTGTGAATTTGAATGAAGAACCCAAATCCCAGTGAAGCAGGGCAGTAAAAGATCTGGCAGCCTGCAAGGCCCTCAGAAACCCAGAACCCATGTCTGACTTCATCTCATGCATGATCCCATGATTTTGTACTGTAGAACCCAATGCAGAACAACATTCTGGCACTACCCTGCTCCAGAAGATTCAACTGTGTATTACCTGCCACCCTCAGAAAACATCTCCCTGTCCATGAATTTTATGAAGCTTCAGCAGCAGTTAATGCAGATGTCACTTTTGAAATGGGTGCGAGGGGTGCCAGAGTTTTCAGGAATCTTAAAGCCATGATGTCCCAAGCCTTGAATATTAATCAGAGCACCGTAGCTTTTAATCAGAAAACTACAGAGCTGTTACTCCCACAGCAGAGAGGTAAGCAGGAGTATTTGAGTGATTAATGTGTCTGTTTTTTTCTTTCCGACTCTTTCCAGCTAAGGCTAAGAAAGAAGAAGAAAGGGAGGCAAAAGCTAAGAAGCTGAAAGCCCCCAAACCCACCAAGAAGCCAAAATCCCCCAAGCCCACCAAGAAGCCAAAGCCCCCCAAGCCCACCAAGAAGCCAAAGCCCCCCAAGCCCACCAAGAAGCCGAAGCCCCCCAAGCCCACCAAGAAACCGAAACCCACCAAGGAGCCCAAGGAGACAGAGGAACGACTGACCAAGAAGATAGACCTAGAGGAGAAGGAGGAGGAGCAGAAGATCCATCCAACTGGCAAGGGTATGTGTGCCCCCTGCCCTTTGCTGGGCCATGCCAGCCCTAAAGCAGGCTCAGTTCTGTTTGAGAGATATCCTGAGATTGACTTCATAGTACTCAGAGTGTGGTTAACGGTCTGAAGCACATCGCCATCTCACATGGCTCACTGGTTAGACTGGGATGCAGATTTAACCTCAACCTGTCAGTTCATATGATATAAGTACATATACTTGAGATTTTAACTTCACAGATATATTACTTCAATACGTATCTTCTAGCATCAACTCACTAAGTGAATGAATCATCTAAGCACGATGTCTCCATCTCTGTAGATGACTATTAAAGCTAAATGTTGATTCCATCTATATTTACACTTGATCAAACTCAACACAATGAGGTAGTGGAACATCGATGTTAAGCTGGATTTTGAAAATGGTTACAGATTTAGACAGCCTCGTCCTGAATTTGTTGTGGATTCATGACCCCGATCACTTTTCCCCCCACAACAATCGGCACCACAGACCATAAGGGCTCACGAGAGGAGGGAACTCTATGGTCTGAACATGGTGAGAAAGCAGAATTAAATATATAAGCCAGTTACTAACCATTAAGTCATGCTTTCAACCCTGTGGTACCTTGTTTTGTTTGGGCCCAAAAGCAGTGTGGTTTTAAGGAAACATGATGACATGTCATGATGACTGGAATTTTCTTATTTTTTGGTGTTTGTGAAACCAGGGTCACCTACAGCGCCAAGTACTGTGACAAAGAGCTTAAATAAATTCGAGGATGGAGACTGGGATCCCAAATGTAAGTTGGAACCATGACTAAGCTTTTTAATTACCTTTTTAATTACCTTGTTTAGCTCTTCTGAAAGTGTGTGTGTTGCTTGAGTTATTTTCTGTGGCGACTGTAACAGTGGCATTCAGCCAAGCTTAAGTCTGTTTACCTAATGTCTTGTGGCGTCGAGTTTATTGTCAGCGATCCATGTGCTCTTGATGAGATGCTCAGGTCTTAACTTAAACCTGGATCCTTTTGGTACTGACTTCTCTTTGCATATACGTCCTATTCGTTTCCCGATAGATGGCGAGATAGAGATGTTCCCCGATACCAAGGAGGTCCTTCCGACAGAGGAGTGGCACCCATTTATCCCAGGTAACTGCACTATCGGTTGAGCGCTCTGATGACATCAGCACATGAAACTCTGTGATTCATCGTTTGCTAATGTCTCAGTCAGGGTCTAGGATGGAATTCTTCAATGGCTTAAGGGGCAGCAGCAAGGGTATTTTTCAAAGTCCTGTTTTTCTCTAGTCACCTGTAAACAATCAAAGCTGGATCTGTCTAAATTACAAACTAATAGCCCAGGAACTCGTGAGTACAGAAAGGACCCTTCTAATGAAGACAGGCTTACTACTGTGTAGGTCTACGTCAAACAATGCAACAGCCATGTCTGATAGTAACTTCAGATTCCAGACAAGGTGACAATATTGTACATAACTTATATGTATAATACCTGAAGATAAAGCTTTAGTTGCCTCCGTAAAATCCATCTATCAGTCTTACAGTTAGGGTCGTGAAGGAACCTCTAACCTATTTCAGGCAGCACAGGGCACAAGGCAGAGCTGCACCCTGGATAAGATCATATATTTTAATCTTAATATTTTCACTGATTTTTTTACAAGGGTTCTAACGCTTTGCCTGTGGTTTTTCTGCATTAGAGGAGACCTCCCCTCCACCTGAGCCGATTGAATGGTATGAAGAGTACGACTATGAGCTGAATGGTGTGTGACGGCAGTCATTTTCTCATCTGTGTAATGTACCCAGGAGCAGCTGGCTATATCACTGCAGAGTGGGCTATAAATGACTATGGATACGAAGACCATGGCACTATGGATGTATAGTAAACTTGTTGCCATGACAATATAGCTATGACATCATTTTCAGGTTATACCTGGTGGAATGGGACAGGTAGCTATCCTACTTTCGTAAAGACAATGAACATTTGTGGTAGGGTGTCTGTCCTCTTCTTAGATTAAACATTAGCGCCGATTGCTTTGAGGGTGCTGTACTACACCGTAGCAAACGTCCCTGATTCCTGATAAATTCTGTGCCCTCAGCAGCACAGAAGAAGCTTGAGGAGGAACGAGAGAAGGAGCGAAAAGAGAAAGAGGAGAAAGGTAAAAAGAATCAGCCAGCGATACTTAAGCTAACTAGCTTCACCTTAAGTTCAGGGACCATTTTCAAGCTAGAATGTCGTGCAAGGTTTTCTAACAAACCGTCCAGTGATCCAGGCAATATGTGACAAAAATGTTTGTGCAATTTGACAGTTTCCTGGAATTTGTGTATAATCTGGATCCAAGAGCTTCTAGTCAAGCTGTTTATACATTATGTGGCAGTAAGAGTTGGGCTTTGATGTAGAACAGCAATAACATTGTAAATAAGCAGGCATTATTACTGTACTGGTAAAGATAGTGGAAAAGGTCAGAGGTCAGGACTGGAATGTAGGCGGGTAGAAGGGCTGTTGCCTTGGCGCATTAGGGAGGGGGAAAGATGAAGAGCGAAGGACAGGCAACGGGAGAGAAACAGAAGCATGTGCGCCACAGCGGGGGGCGGGGTTCTTCATAAAATCCGCAGCTGGCGTTGCGTGTTGCCTCCTCTACAGAAGGGGCAGTTGTAGGGTTTATTGGAGCAGAATCACGGGCTCAGAAAATGAAATATCTCAAGTCTTCAGTGAGGAAGAGGAGAGGAGCCCATAATGGACTTTCCACTCTTCCTCTCCCTGTCCTTCTCTACTCCGGAGCTCCAGTTAGACAGGGCACGATGCAAAAAGCACACTGCGGAAATCGCGGTGTCTTGTTTACAGCACCACTGGCAGAAGTTCCTGACTCATGTCGTCTCTCCAGTCAGCCATGCTCATAGGGGTCTTCTTTGTGTAAATAGCCCTGCTTCTTTGGCATTGGATGTTCTTCTGTTTTCATGCCAGCTGCATGACAGAAACGTCATCGATACGCCAACTCGTTTGTGTTGAATTCTCCAGACGACTTCCTGCTCCACTCACACATGTGGGTCAATCTGAAATTACTCCGACTTCATACTAGGGACCTAGCAGGGTGATGTCTGTTTAAAGTCTGCTAGAACTGAAGTTCAGTGGATGCCAGTGGATGTCTGAATGGGTCTACGCGAACCGAAATGGTGAAGTTTTGACTCACCGTTCGCCCTGTTGATTTGTGCCACAGAAAAACAGAGGAAGAAATGGGAGGAGGAAGAGGAAGCCTATGTGAAGCCACCACCCGTTTACGCCGGGCCAAAGAGTAAGAAAGCATCACTCCTCCACCCCTAACAGCCCCACACAAATCCCTCCACCACCAGCTGCTACTACAGGGATGTCCAGTCCTGCACAGCTTAGATTCCGTAGGTCGTCTGTATCCCAGCATTCAGTGATTCATAAAGGGCTTGGTGAAACACGATAGGTTTCCCTGGTATAGTCATTATCTGAATGACTGCAACGCTGATTTCCCTTTTTTTCCCAAATAGGATTTTATTTTTCATGCAAAAGGAGAGTAATGTGACTTCCTGAATTTATCATGACTTTAACTAATCAACCCAATTGTTAATCTGCCGATACAGCTGAATGGACACTGGATTCAGATACTTCTGTTTGCACTGCAAAACTGCTTTAAACCACTTTAAATGACAAACTGTCTACACTTTCCTGCGGGAAAGCTCACTTTAATGGCAGCAAGTGGTAACACATTTCATACATGAAAACTCTCCTGGACACTCTTGGAGATTTTGGATGCTGAGAAGGTATGACATGGCCCTCAGTGTGAATCGACTCACTGCTCATTTCTCACAAATGTGAGACAGACCGT
>JAODJW010000117.1:29956112-29972170 GCA_026777045.1 Hyperopisus bebe | reverse complement strand
GTAACCTCACCAGCCTCTGTGCACCGGTGCTGTGCCCCCCCCCCCCACCCCCAAAGAATGGAGGCATCACCAGGTAACCCAAGACAGCTGATATCTTTCATGTCCTTAGGATTTCAGGTCTCTTCTAAAGTGTGTCTGTGGATTCTTGTGAAGGATCCCAATATTTCACTAATGTATTGTGCCAAATAAGGTTCTTCAGCAACCAGTGCAAAATTTCCTTTACCTTTAACACAATAAGCAGAGACTTACATACACCCATGTTAAACCCATTGACTGGTTTCTAGAACAGTGTTGTATTTTTCAATGTAGTATCTCACAAATCAACTCCTTTCACTGTAGCTTATTCCATAAGGTGTTCTGGACAGCTTTAGTCTGGGTTGGACACAAAGGAGCATCAGAATTTATGTTATTTCCTTTACAATGGATTTATTTACAATTTGTGTGAGACGTTTTGGATGAGTGGCCATTTTGGCTCACTGTGTGTGTCAGCATCTGCTTGCCAGCTGAAATGTAAGGTAGAGTGATGTTTCGTTCCGCCACCCTCCTCCACAGTCTGCCCGCCCTTGGGGCTGGAGTCTCACGGGGTGGACAGTGACCAGCTGCTAGCCTCCTCCATGTCTGACCATGGCTTTGGCCCTCATCGGGGACGCCTAAACATGCAGGTGGGACGTCACCTCCAACCTCCCCCTCCCCCAGGTCATGGGTGACTGTGGAATGATCCATGGCCCCATCCCATCATAGTCTCTGCCACGTACAAAAGCCCTGCTGGCTCCCATATGTACCAGTAACAATCACCGGGCCCATCGCGGGAGGGAGGTACTGGCCTTCATGTGGCGCTCATCTCACACATGGAGGTGTCAATCACAAGTACCTTCACTTTTAATAAAGTTTAGCAGGGAAACGAGGAGTAGTTTTAATGAAGATTATTTGATTAAACATCGTGTGTAGAGAAGGGATTTATCCAAATGGTGGACAGGAATGAAAACAAAATCAAAGAGCAAAGACACAGGGAACAGTGTTGGGTGTTGGGTTAGAGTTAGGGTTGGGTGTTGGGTTAGGGTTAGGGTTGGGTGTTGGGTTAGGGTTAGGTGTTGGGTTAGGGTTGGGTGTTGGGTTAGGGTTGGGTGTTGGGTTAGGGTTAGGGTTGGGTGTTGGGTTAGGGTTGGGTGTTGGGTTAGGCTAAAGCTGCATGTGGGACTATGCTTCAGGGTCTGAGTGTGTGTTCTGCAGGAAAGAGATGCAATAAGCCGATCTGGCAATGAGGCACAGGGAAAGAGAACGAATGGGCTTGTCACCTGACCTTACCCCAACTGAAGATTATACTCCCAAATCTTACAGTACTGTTACATGGGCATATTATGTAAAGTCATATGTCTGCAGGGTTTGGATGACAAAGACAACATGTACGGCGGGGCCTGGTGCGCCGACCCAGAGGAACGGGACCACTGGCTTGAAGTGGACGCCCGCCGAGAGGTCCAGTTCAGTGGGGTCATCCTCCAGGGCAGGGATTCTCAAATCCAGTAAGGAGGGTGCCGTTTCCTTCAATGAAAAAGCCTGGTCACGGCTAGTACAGGAAATCAGGCCTGTGTTTGCCATCTCTCCCTTGGTCTTAGCGAAGACTTCGTCACCTCTTACCATGTGGCCTTCAGCAACGATAGCCGAGACTGGACTGTGCTCCATGATGGATATGCAGAATGGGTGAGTCTCCTTTACGGCTTCGAAGCTGCTCCATAACCAATAAGTCCCTCTTCTATGAAGTATTTCAACCCCCCCCCCCCCCGCCAATCTGTTATAGTTCTTTATATCACAAAATATGAATTAAAAGGCAAGAATCCAGGAGTAATAACGAGTATGAGTATGAAAAGGCTGAGATCCATCCTGTGGGCTATCAAACGATCGCGGCTGACAGACATGCTTCCTTCGTCCCCCCTTCCGCTCCACCACCCCAAGCTGTTCTTCGGGAATGTCGACAAGGACACGCCGGTGCAAGTGCAATTCGCAGAGCCCATAGTGGCGCGCTACATCCGCATCCTGCCCCAGAGCTGGAATGGGAGCCTCTGCATGCGACTGGAGGTGCTGGCCTGCCCGCTGCCCAGTGAGTGACGACCCGCCCTCAGCGGCACCGTAGGCCTCTTAAACCGCGGTGATACTTAGGCACCCTACTTTAGACTTATATGGTAAAACAGACAAAGGCAAAATTAACGTCTGAACAAGTAACTGCTTTCATACGTAGGATTACACCTAAACAAAATCACCTTTTAGGTTGCTGAACACGTGTTAGGACCGATGCTAAACTCAACTGAACATTATTAGTCTATCTTCATGTTCTCTGGCTGACATTGATAAGTTCCACAAACCAACATACAACAGCAAGAGTCTTTTCAAGTTGCTCTTCTCTTAACCACAGTATTTCCCGCTTTCCACCATGATATGCAGGCGTAACGTGAAATGTTTGTAAGTAATTATTCAACATCATATTAAGGGTGTACGCAAGTACAAAGAACTAGGATGCTGGGAGTACGCACGCTACGCTGCTGCGCGGGGGGAGTAGCGGACAGAAGTCGTACTTGGCGGAATCGGCACGCAGAAAAATAAATTGATGTTGCGGACAGGAAACGGGAGCCCAATGAACACAATTTGGACTTACAGTCCTCTTTGTTCGTATGTCTGAAAATTCATACGTTGAAAGTTCATAAGTAGAGGAGCGTCTGTATTGTCGCTGTTCGATGGGAAATATGTATACCCACTTTATGACGATTGTGACTTTTCACTGTAGATGGAATACGCCCATTCTCCTCTGTCTACTAATAGCATCTGACATCTAATTGACCAATGAAAAGATGTTTTATGAAGTCATCTGTATAAGAAGATTTATGTTTGTACTAGGTAACATTTGTATTTATGCTAGTCATTTATCAGACGTGAATAGTTCAGGTCCAGAAAGTAAAAATCCAGACTAAAATTTTGTTTCAACCAGCCCACACAGTCACAGAGTACTCAACTGGTTGGTGGAAACAAAATCTTGGTCTGGATTTTTACTTTCTGTGCCTGAACTATTCACCTCTGTTGTTTGTATAGATTTCTTACTTATATCACTCATTTTAACAATTTACCACTGATAGTTAGATATCATCCTAACTAACATGATTGATAATTGTGAATATAAAGTGAGATTAGTTTGTATCTTGTTGAGAAATGAATGCAAATCTGGATGAAAATGAAAGGGTGAGATGTTGCATAAGCCTGTGGAAACAATGCCATCACAAATGTGCACCACAATCATAGCTAAAGGCGGTCCAATGAGAAATTCAAATGGTCACTTTTTTTGGCCAGGCAGTGTATTTGACTTCTGTGAAGCATTTTGGCTAGAGAAGTCTGGATCCTTGGGTCGAATCAAAATGCTTCTGACAGTTGAGTGTGTAAGATGCTGGGACTAACAAGTTTTTGAGCTCACCTGTGAACATTCTGGTTCTCTCATCTCCCAACAGACACCTACTACTTCAGTGAGAATGAGGTCACACCTGTGGATTACTTGGAATTCAAGCACCACAACTACAAGGAGATGAGACAGGTATGACCCCCATGCAATCAAGAACAGAAGCAAGTGACACTGGACTGGGCAGGGATCTGGATCTTTACTGAGGGAAACAGAATTTATGGGAGACTGAGTTGGGTAAAGATGAGGCAGAGACCTCAAACTAAGAAGCATGAAAATACCAGATATTTTGTGGTGGCAGGGCTATTTATACAAGAGCATTCAAAACCTTGGTCACTCTCCCATGCAAGACCACCAGTCTTACTTCTCACCTACCCAACTTTGGATCTCACGAAAGGGTTCTGCTTGGCATAATACCAACGACTCCTAGGATATCAGTGTGCATGTAGAATTGAAATGGGTTACTACCACGGTCAGCTTAACATCTTACCTGAAGTCTCACCTCATCGAGCCCTTCCTTCATTTCCTGCAATTCCACCACTGCCTCTGTTGCCCCCCACCCCGCCCCAGTTAATGAAAGTGGTGAATGAGGAGTGCCCCAACATCACCAGGATCTACAACATTGGAAAGAGCTCCCAGGGGCTGAAGATGTATGCCATGGAGATCTCCGACAACCCCGGGGAACATGAGACAGGTACACCTGACAGGGAAACTCAGAATCCCAAACACTTCATCTGCACAGATCCCCCTGGATTCCTGCATCTGTGGAGATCACCTCCCTTTACAGAACATCATCGACATAGCTGTCACCCGAGTAGCTGTCACTATTCCACATAATCACTAACTACATGCCACGTCTGTTATACTGAGCGAAACAGGTGTGGGATGTAGACCCTAAGCGATGCTGAAGTGAGGCTGTTTGCTCTCTGGCAGGTGAACCCGAGTTCCGGTACACGGCTGGTCTCCACGGAAACGAGGTGCTGGGCCGGGAGCTGCTGCTGCTGCTCATGCAGTTCCTGTGCAGGGAGTACAACGACGACAACCCTCAAGTGCGCCGCCTGGTGGAGGGAGTGCGCATCCACCTAGTGCCCTCGCTCAACCCTGACGCCTATGAGTTGGCCTATGAGATGGTCAGGAAGCGGCTTTCTGCACATTCATCCTCAATGTCATTTTCAGCTCAGTTTTTGCTGCAGTGTGTCAGCTAAGTAAGACCCTCTTCGTCGTTTCTGTGGCCCAGGGCTCTGAGATGGGCAACTGGGCTTTGGGGCACTGGACAGAAGAGGGCTACGACATCTTTGTGAACTTCCCGGACCTCAACAGCATCCTGTGGGGGGCAGAAGACAGGGGCTGGGTCCCCCGTTATGTGCCTAACCACCACATCCCCATCCCAGAAAACTACCAATCAGACAATGGCTCGGTGGGTATGGGTGTGGAACAGGGGAGCAAATGGGAATCAAAGAGTTTATAGCTCTGATCTGGACTGACAACATGGGCCTAAATGGTCCTTAACCAATCATTTCAGAAGCTGCAGTTGTAGACCTACAGTGATTGGTCATTTTTGAAATGCTCGCTTTATTTATTCATTTCGATCACAGATCTCAATGACTGTTGTGTGCGTGCAACTGTGTGCTTCTCAGGTTGCCGTGGAAACGCGAGCCATCATCGCCTGGATGGAGAAGCACCCATTTGTGCTGGGGGCCAACATTCAAGGAGGGGAGAAGCTTATAACCTACCCCTTCGACATGCAGCGCCCTCCCAAGATGACAACGAGGAGCCATGACGGGAGGGGCCGGGGGGGTCAGGAGGCAGAGGAGGAGATCAATGAGGACGCCTGGGCCCGGGCACAGTGGCAGCGAGAGGAGGGACTGAGGGAGACCCCAGACGACGCTATGTTCAGGTGGTTGGCCACGTCCTACGCCTCCAGCCACCTCACCATGACGGAGACCTACCGTGGCTCCTGTCACACTGATGATCTCACTACTGGCCAGGGCATCATCAACCGTGCCAGCTGGAGGCCTGTTGTGGGCAGTAAGTACGAGAAATTAGCAGAATCTACAGCTCACCTTTGCAACCTTGACACGATGAAAGCAGCTGAAAACCAAATGTGTAGCGTTCAGGCGGCACTGTGGCCTCATACCCCAAGGTTGGGTGTTGTTCCCAGTCTAGGTGCTGTATGTGTAGAGTGTATATGTCATGGTCTATGTGGGTAGATCTGATGTTGCCCATAGTGTGCAATCTACTGGACTCCCATTTAGACTGCCCTATGCCCTGCACCATGTTTCCTTGGATGTTCTCCAGTATTACAATGACCCAGTACTGGATAAGTGGTCATGGATGGGCCACATGTTCTGGGAACATACATAGATTACTAGACTAGACAACAACATTGCACAGGCATTAGCCTTCACGAAGTATGGAGGGGCCTCCGATACAATACAATACAATACAACACACTTACAATCTCTGCCTCACTTGAACTTCCTGTAGTGACATTATTACAGACACAATTTAACACCTGAGTTCCATTCCTACGACTATGCTGTTAAGCAAATTGGTCGATAGGCGCGGAGCCCCCCCTTAGCGATACTTACTGGTAGTGGGTTTGTATCAACCATCTTTAGATATTGTTTTAATGTCACTTTTGCACCATTTATAACATTTTTAGTATATTTATAAATACGCAATAAAGTGCAAATTTATAGACGAAATACGTAGTCTTGGAGATCGCAAACGCTAGTGTAGTGAATACTGAGTGACTGCGGGACTGAGACTGAGACTTAGACAGGTTAATGTGAGATGAGATGCTTGATGCTGAGATGCTGTGTTTCCACGACCAAAGTTCTCGTACAGCATACGATGCTGAGTGGTCGGAGAGCTGATCATAAGTCCAGGCAGTCGTTAAACAGGTAGGTCATTAAGTCAGGAGTGTCTTTGCCCACATTATATGACCCTTTGATACTTTAGCTCGTAGCTGCACCGTAAACACAGTAATTTAACCCCCCTAAGGCGGTATCTTTTGGTCTGTCCAGCGTTACACCACGCAGCACTTGGCTAAAACAATCCCTTTCATCTCTCAGGCATGAATGACTTCAGTTACCTGCACACCAACTGCCTTGAGCTGTCCATCTTCGTGGGCTGCGACAAATTCCCCCATGAGAGCGAACTGGCCCACGAGTGGGAGAACAACCGCGAGGCCCTGCTGGTCTTCATCGAACAAGTTAGGGAGGCTGCAGTGATAGCGCTGGGCTAATCCCTGCTGGGATGGCTACTTTTTATTGCTGACTGGGTCTGATAAAATCTGACGTAAATCGCTGCTGTTACAAGGATTTCCCAAAAGCTATGCAGCTCTACGACAACCTTTCATTCCTGTGAACTATCACAGTAGGGCTATTATTCTTTGAAGAATTATGTTCTGTAAATCCACAGTTTAAAGGAACCAGATGTTACAGATGTTTACTGGCCGATGATTATGCAATGTTGTGCAGCCATCAGTATATTTACTATATATAAATTATTTGCTCTAAGCAGATAAACATCTCCATGTGTTGCCAGGTGCACCGTGGGATAAAGGGCCTGGTAAGGGACATGGATGGAAACCCCATCGGCAACGCTACCATATCCGTGGAGGGCATCAAACATGACGTCAAAGCAGGTGACGTAAGCGTCTGTTCTGTTTGTAGCTTATCGACTTGATCCAAGTTTGGATTCCCGAGCTCTCGTTTATCAACCGTGCCTACAAACAGTTCTGTGCATAAACCGTGCATCGCACATTTTTACGCACGGAATATTATTAATCAGTTTCTTCCTGTGTGTAGAAATGTGCGTATATTTATGAACAATCCCAACTATACATACGCACAAACCCCTAATTACAGAGAAGTATAACTGAAGCAAACCGATCGACACTCCCACTTAATATTCAACCTTGACAAATAGAATGATATAGTTATGTTCATACAAAGTATGTGCGGGGCGGTCATGCTAATGAACAGGAGTCATTCCAACGTCATATAAGGTCCATGATCAAAGAAACAATATATCACTGTTACTTAATATACGCTGTACAAAACAACTAACGTGTCTGGCGCAATTCATTTATGGCAACATTCACTGTTTGGTCTACTATAGCGTACGACACACATTACTTGCCGCTGCCAGTTAAACACAACCACAAAAGTATCTTACCTATTTCTGTTAGCACGACTTCATGGGTGATGGAGCTGCACCGCCTGGCAGGCACAACTAACCAAAAAGTTAGCTTCTATAACTGCTAACTCCACAGTCTAATTCGATAATATTAAACCAATAAACCACTAAAAATATTAGCAGAAGCTAACGATAACCAATATGTGTAATTTTCGGACTTATAAACGTTTTTGACCGTTAAATTTTATTTACCTGCAAAGAAACGGTTCCAGATATACAGTTAGCAGAACTAAATTTAGTGGAAGGTAAATGGTCCACTAACTGTTTTCAAACTTAGCAGAGACACTAATCCTCTAACGGTAAAGTTAGCTTCGCTAATTAGCAGTTAGCGGATCAGCGGAACCCTGCCCACCACTGCTGTCAGAGATGTTTTGTTCATGAATGGCAGCTTTTGTACCACCCAAAGCTGACACTGACGGGGTTGGGCCCCCCCGTGGGCTGCGATCCTTTTTGTTTGTGGTCATTTTCAGATCAAACCACTTCTTCCTCACCTGTGCCACTTTTCACGTTACAGGTGACACAGCATTACCTGCAAGTGTCACCTGTCCCCATGCTGGGTCCGTCTCTTTCTTTGACAGGCCACTGGTAAAGTTGCCAAACGAAACCTATTTGATTTTTGCTATTAAGTCCAGCAAAACTTCCATCTCATTCTCAGTAAATTCAGTTTTTACTCCTCTCCATGTGTGTGTGTGTTTTTTTTTTTTGCTTTATCTCTTAGTAGCAAAATAGTTACAAAATACCAATTCAAGTGTATAGTGCAAATTATATTGCAAAGAGGAATAACGATGTAAGGGTATATGCCTCTTCGCAGTTTCCAGTTCTGCAACACGTTCTCCTATTGTTCGGTTTGACGTGTATTAACGCGGAATTTATACTCCATATCTGGTTTATAGAGGACCTTTCTTTAGTCTTGCCGTGCACGTGAAGTCACATTTACAATGCGTGTGATTTATCAACGCTTGCTTTCACTGGCTGTTCATACACACCAGTAATACATACCAATTTGCCTGTATGTACCAGCGATTCATACACACACTTTTAGGACTAAGCATGTTAATGAATGAGACCCCTGGACTGTAACCTGTATTCAAATATAAAAACGGGGAAGACAAACATGCTGTGTATATGATTCTTAACTGAATATTGTTTTGTGTTTGAGACACTTTAATTCATTTGTTTA
Source organism: Hyperopisus bebe (assembly GCA_026777045.1). Taxonomy (NCBI): domain Eukaryota; kingdom Metazoa; phylum Chordata; class Actinopteri; order Osteoglossiformes; family Mormyridae; genus Hyperopisus; species Hyperopisus bebe. The sequence continues at coordinate 29,963,348 of JAODJW010000117.1, read as the reverse complement.
TTGGTTAATCAAGAGTAAATAGGTAATTGATTATTTGGAAGATCTCCCTGATCTGTCTGCACGTCAGTCATCCATAGATTAATTTTCTTGACTCATTGTAAGAATTTGTGATTCACAATATATTTATTTTGCAGTTTTATTTTGTCGTTTACTGTAATTTGGATTTTAATGACTCTTCATGCAAACAGCGGCAACGGGAGACTTCTGGAGGCTGCTGAATCCCGGCGAGTACCGGGTGACGGCCAGGGCGGAGGGCTACACTCCCCAGACGCGCCTCTGCCTGGTGGGCTACGACCAGGGCGCCACCACATGCACCTTCACGTTGAGAAAATCCAACTGGGATCGCATCCGGGAGATCATAGCAATCAACCGGAACCGGCCCGTTCGCGTGCTTCAGGGAGCCGGCAAGCCGGCCGCTCCGTCCGGAGGCGGCGTTGGCAGAGGGATCGGGAGCGGCATCAGGAGAGGCGGCGGGAGCCACGTTGAGGGCGATGTCAGGAGAGGCACCGGGAATGGCGTTGAGAGAGGCGTTGGGGGCGGAGTGGGGAGAGGCGTTGGGGGCGGTGTTAGGAACCCCCAACTACGCCGCTTGAGGCTGCTTCAGCTGCAGAAGCTGCGGCAGCAGAGGTTAAGGGCAAACATGTCCACCACTCTCCCCCCCACCACCACCCTGCCCCCCACCACCACCCTGCCCCCTACCACCACCCTGCCCCCCACCACCACTTTCGAACTCCTGACCGACACCACCTACCCGTCCGTCACCGCCCTTAGTGAGCACCTCCAGGACACATGGCCGACACAGGACTATAACTTTGAGTACACCATAGACGATTACTGAGATTGGCTACAGTACTTTGAGTACACCATAGACGATTACTGAGATTGGCTACAGTCACAGCGGGCTTAGCTGGGACCCCCTATGAATTAAAAAGGCCTCAAAACACCAAAAAAAAAAACATACAATGCAATGACACAATATCCTAAATACTTAACAAATAAAGATTCAGCGCCACAGACCCACACCTGAACAGTCATTAGCCCTACACTCCTAAAAGTTATTGTGCCAGGGGACATTCAACAGGACACGCTGTCTGCTGAGCAGAGATGTGTCTGCCTGTTCAGTGCAGCTTCAGAGGATAGATAATAGCTCATCCTCTCCAGGATGTAAATACAAAAAGGTGTTTTTCAGGCCCAAACCATGAATGTACCTAAAAAACAAAAACTTATGTACAAACCAGTAAAACTGATTATAGGAGACTAACCTGAATAGAAATGTTGCATTCAACAAATACTAGAGCTTGTCACAAATCCAAAACAGAAGTTTCTTCTTTGCTTCACAATAACCCTGTGCCTTCATATCTGATGCTTTTCCAAAGCCAGACCGAGTGGTAGTAAAAAATAACAGTGGTTAAGGGTGGTATCTCACTTATGTCATTTTTACACCAGAGCGGTGTGGAAAAATGAGATGACTCCAATGATGAGCATGCCTTACTTTTTATTGGTGGTTTTCTGAAATGCTCATTAAAGTACTAAGAGAAATTTTACATTTTGGATTTGTTGGTTGGGGTTTTTTTTGGGTGGCAGATTCAAACCACCCCACCCAAGTTATAGTCACATTTCCTGGAATCTGAAACAACAGTTAAAAAGATGTGTGATTTATGTCTTTAATGCACAGACTGGTTGTTGTTACTGAAATGCAATCTTCTCATGTTAATTATTTGCTTATTACATACACAGTTAATTGGATGCATTAAATAATTGAAAAAAAATGTTAGTTATGTCGCGCACTGTAGTGACACTGGAAAGGAGCAGAATAACACTGATAGATTTTTCCAAAGAACCAGCTCAGCAGTGAGTAAAGGGAAGGTTGATTTGAAGGAGCCCCCCCCCCCCCCCCCTTGCCCTGCAAATTAAGGTGCCTGGAGGGTGGGGTAAAATGGGGACTGAAGGGTGAAGTCGGGTTTAACAAAATGGAGGAGAGGAACAAAAAACCAAGATATGAGGGAAACTCATAGGCAACCAAACTGAGTAGTGAGTCTTGGGAAAGGATGTGAATGAAGGATGTGAATGAAGAATTCTGAAACGGGATGTGTTTATTGTCAATGTTTAATCCAGTTTCACAGCCTTATTTACAAAACATCATTCTCAAATGCTGGTCCTACAATACTTCAAGATCATAGACCATGTAATACAAAATATAACAACCATTTTTGTAGATTCAGATTGCTGAAATACCATCTCCTGTTTGATAAACAAATCGTATTTACTGAATTCCAGTAAGATTACATAATCTATCTAACACGGAAGGCTTACGCTTCAAATGCAGTACTGTACAATATCTTGCCGGCTTTTCCTGCAAAGGCAGAGTTAACAAGCATTAGTAGAACTGACAACTTTAGCAGATACACAGATAAACATGTAGAAAACATTCAAGAAATTAAATAAACAATAAATAACAGTGTTCTGCTGCATTAACAAGGACTGTGTCTGGAGCTACATAGAAGGACATAGTAGCAAGATTTCATGCCTGAAAAACATCACTTTTTAGGATCCTCTTCTGAATCTTCTTATATAAATCGAGGGTCAGCAAAGACAATTCCTTCCCATGACAACCTAAATCCTCCCGCACAGTACCGACCCCGCTGGAGAACAGTCAGGCACAATCCATTTCATAGCCAATAAAATCATAGTCCTCTTCCACCCCCAAGTGGCAGGAGGCTGAAAGGCACCCTTTTAGCAGCGCATCACGTGGCTGCCATCTTGGACGCCACGGCAGAGATTAGCGCCGCCCCTCGCCCGCTCCCTTCTTCTGATTGGATGAAGGTGATGTCACACCCAGGTGTCAGTTCCTGGACAACTGCATGAAACTTCTCCTGAAAACTGGGGAGGGAATTTCACATCAGGATCGGAGAGAACATGTGGGGGAGCTTAAAGGACAATATTACTGATGCTGTCACCAAAATGCTTGACGTCTGGCTACAAACAATCCTCCGTCAAAAACCAGTGATACGTGGCTTTTTGTTGCCTTGCTTACCTCGGGTGCAGTTTGTAGACGGAGCCGTCGATGCCCACGGTGATCTCCAGCAACTCCTGGCAGCGGCTTTCCCGCATGCGGTTGATGATGCCGGCAAGCCCAGCCGCGCACATGTGAGCGGACCGTGTGGAGACACGCTCGCACGCCAGTCGCACGATGTCGCAGTCCAGCTCAGAAGGCATCAGTCCCAGCATCGTCAGGACGTTGTATATCTGCTTCCTGTCACCACAGTCACTGTCAAGAGAGCAAACACTTCTTATAATGAAGCCCTGTAACGTAATTATGGGATGCATGGTACCTGGTAATAGTACATCTATAATAAATTATGGTTTAATGTGGAATAGTTTATATAACTATTTTCAATTAAGGCTTCTTGTTAAAAGGGAAAATACACAAATAAGCAAAATTAATAATGTTTGTTTTGCTTTCTTTTTGCTTTCATAAGTAATACGTTTAATACAACTCCATTATCTAGATCAGTGTTTCTCCACTCTGTCCCTGGAAACCTCATCAAACAGTATGCCATTTTTGCACCCTTCCACCTCCCAAGACACCAGTGTTAGCTATTTGGTGTTCTTGATTGGCTGGGAACTGTGAGGGAGCAAAAATGTGGATTGTATTGGGGTCCCCGGGAAATGGATTGAGAAACTCTGGTCTAGACCTTCAACAATAAAACCAATAACAACTGCATTTCCTTTTAAAGCAGGACATGCCAGAAATGTAGAGAGATCATAAAACACAAACATTTTTTAAGTGTATGAATTCCACTTCCGATATAAATTGACAGCCCAGGAAAAAAATGATCTGTTGATGATGTCAGATAGTGAAATTTCTCTTAAAGGCATCAAGGTGAACACAGTCCAATGGAAATGGAAGAGCTACAATGAACGGAGATTTGGTCATGAGGACTCTGCTCTGCTTCAGTCCTGGAGGTCTGCTGGGTGGCCCAGTCTCGACTTACCTCTCGATCTGTGACACAAAACGGGTCTCGAAGCTGCCCTTGGTCCTCAGCTGTTCTGAGGCCTCGCCGTGGAAGAGCAGGTCCTCGTTGACCAGCTTCAGCAACACCAGGCGCACCAACTCGCCCATGTACTTTCCGCTGATGATCTTCTCGAAGCTGCGGGTGAGGAGTTGCGTCACAAGGAGGGAAGCGATGCGTCAAACACACCGCCTTCGCCATATGCCACCCTGACCGCTATTACGGTGCTCAGCAAACATCCATTAGCGTGGCGGCCCATGGGTCCGCAGTCCGCGAGTCAGATTGATGGGGGCTTTATGGCAGCCTACTGACAGGACGTCATAAAAAACAACCTGGCTGCCAGGAAACAATGCGAGAGCCAACAGAGGGAAAGATCAGCTGAGGTGAGTTAGCCTGATGGACACCTCTGGACAAAGGTTTGGTCTTCTTAGGAACACAAAACACATGGCTTCCTGTCCCTTAATTGCACCCTGAAGCCTGTTTGCGTGAAGTCGAACTGGAGATCATGCGTTTTAACATGGATTAATGTGCACTGAAGGCTATCAGTGCTAAATGTCCAACGATCTCTGTCCTTTGTGTGACGTGTCCATGTGTTTTGGATGGAAAGAATGAAGATGTATGTGGGTTTGTGTGTTGGGAGAAACCAATGGAAACGTACATGGACATGTCAGAAGATGTGAAATAAGAAAGTGGAGAAAAAGTAGCCCAAGAATGCGATGGGAGTGACTTACAGTTGCTGGCCAGGGTTGAGGGACATTTCATCTGCCTTGCGGTCGTACTCCAGGCGAAACTCATCCAGCTCGCCATTGTCCCCAAACGCTCCCCACTCGGTGTTCACACACATGCGGCCCTCGTCACCCTCCACCAGCTCCACCATGTTCATCTCTTCCATGTAGCATGCATTGCACCCGGTGCCTAGGAGGAACCCAGCCAATCGGCACTTAACAAGATGTCGGGTGAAGCAATTTCCCATGATGCCCCAGGGCATGCTCCAAGATCAGCCACTTACCTACAATCATGCCAACTTCACAGTTGCGGTTCTCATAGTAACAAGAGATCATGGTTGCTACTGTGTCATTCACCATAGCGACCACGTCCATCTCGAAGTCCTAAGAAAAACAGATTTCAGTCACTCAGTATATCTAATTGGATAAGCTGTTGGTGCAGGATGGACGGATGGATGGATTTTAAACATTCCAGTTGACTTTGCTAGTTAAAGTTTAACTACATACATCAGCTGACCAGCACCAGCTGACTCACCCCTCTCCTCTTGATGGCATCCCGGAGAAGTCCCACTACGTTGTTGCCCTCTGCTCCTGAGGCTTTGAAACCCTTGGTCCAGTTCAGCAAGATTCCCTAGATAAAGGTTGGGAGAAGGGAGCAGGGGATACGTTATGGCAACGGCTCCTATTCCTCAAAAGTGTCCGCGCCGGCAAGCCGCCACCGCACCCCTCACTGCACACCTCACTGCACACCTCACCCCTCACCGCACCCCTCGCACCCAACACCGCACCCACACTGCACCCCTCACCGCACCTTCATCGCACCCCTCACTGCACCTTCATCGCATACCTCACCATACCCCTCACTGCACCCATCACCGTACCCCTCACTGCACCCTTCACTGCACCCCTCACTGCACCCCTCACCTTGTCGATGTCTTCATGTCGCACAGGGAAGGAGAAGGTGAAACCGAGGGGCAGCTTCTTGTGCTTCAGCTGGTGTTTAGCCAGGAAGTCAGAGATGCGTTCAGCAATGTAGTCAAAGAGCTTCACAGGGCAACAGGGAGGGAGTAAGAGAGACAGAAGGTCAACGACCAGCGCTGAGGAGTAACGGCGCCTATCAGACTAACTGGCTCTGGGCAGAACCGCACCATTTCTGCTGTGCCGGTCATGGCGTCCTCTGGGATTGAGTACATCTGTTGCTTGGTCTCCAGCTTCCAGCCGGTCTCCTCATCCTCCCCAACTTTCACCAGCATCACTCGAAAGTTTGTCCCCCCAAGGTCCAGGGCCAGGAAATCTCCCACCTCTGTGAGGAACACCTCACCGTCAGTGACATTGATAATGCAGGTTCAGTACTCCTGTACCTGCCGTGGCCATACTGTGGCCCTGAGGGGCTGGTGGAGGGGGGTGGTACGTACCCGAGCCCTCGGGGGTGGAGCGCACGTAGGTGGGAAGCATCTTGACGCTGGCCTCCTGGTGGGTCTCCGAGCGCAGCCCCCGCTCCATCTCTCGCTGCAGTCGACGCATGACCTCCTCCAGATCAGCCTTCTCCAGGTTGAGCTCGGACAGTATCTGATCCACCTGGGCCAGCCACCGGTTGAAGGGTTTTTATTACACGTTCTTTCCTCACAACATTTTTTCTTCTGTTTCCGCTATAAATACACTCTGAATCCCTTTACGTTATCTCTATATCATTAAGTGGGTATGGAACATGGGTGAACAAATATTCATTAGCCAACTTATTCAAAAAAAAAAGCAAATTCTGAGATATATCAGCACTAACGTTCTTGCACTAAACATTCCATCAGGTTGACTTAGCTACTCAGCTCAGATCCGTCTCGTCCACGGTGATGTGTCAGGGGCACGTTTTCCTGTGACCGACTGAGGGTGAACTGTGAAGACGGACACCGCCTTACCATGAGGACTTTCTCCACCAAGGAGCTGCGTCGGCGGGTCAGCCTCATCCACTGAGGGCGGCAGGAACGGGCGCAAGGCATGGTCGTGGTGAAGAACGTGCTGGAGAGTAAGTAGAGCTGCTTGAGTGCTGACAGGGCCGACGGTACCGTGTGGCTGCAGGTTCCCAACATTTTATTCTGCTCGGACGATGGGAGGAGGGGCCGGGCTACCAGTAATATTCAGGCACACGAAGACACACCTACATCACACTAGTTTACCGACGCCCACTCACCACACCGTACCCAGATTTACACACCATAGCCCTGCGGTCAAGGTCGTGCCTTATCATACTAGGAAATCCTCTGATCTTGGGTCAGATTGCCACAGAGTCAGGACATGCTGCCAAGAGAGAGTGCTTAGGAGATATTTATCTTATCTCAATGGTGGCTTCGGACTTTGGTCTTGATCAAAAGTAATTACTCCGTTTGTTACCACCCCACATCAAAATAATAAAAATGAAATATTAAACTTTTATTTTCTAAGAGGAACCATAGAATAGATACAACAATCAGTGCCTGATCCCTAAAGTCAAATGAAGGTGACCC
>JAODJW010000117.1:29910531-29929179 GCA_026777045.1 Hyperopisus bebe | reverse complement strand
CCCCGCCCCCCCCCCCCCCCCCCCCCCCCCCCCCCAACCCCAATCGCAGGGAGGACGGAGGCCCCTGGGGGGGCGATGGCCTACACCAGAAAAGGCGTCGCTGGAGGGGTATGCCGGAGGAGGGGGCTGTGAAGAAGAGTGCGCCCCCTGCTGCCCAGAGCTGCCCTCTCTTCTCCCGCTTCCCCAGGGACAGGTAGTTCCCCAGGGGACTAACATGGCTTACAGCGCTTTTGCTAAAGGGAACCGTTTATTAACGTGTGTCTGTGTCCCTGCCCCCCCCCAGCTCTGCGTGTGACAGCTTAGAGATGCGTAGGCGCTACCCCCACCTGCCCCTCCCCGACAACTTCTTCCACCTTCAGCTCTCCTGGACTGAGAGCTTCTCCCCTGACCACAGCTTCATTCTCTCCGGTCCTTGCCGCTTCCACATTGGCTCCGCCCAGCCTTCGGCGCAGGCCACGCCCACATCCACCTCTGACTCCGCCTACACTGCCAAGGTAACGCACATCCAACACTCCTTAGCCTGAAGGTAGTCAGCTGGTCCTTCCGACAGGTTCTTGTGCTGGGGGGAATGAAACCCCCAAGGTTAGTCATAAATATGAATGTCGGAATTCTTGAGAATATTTAGTGTATATTCAGCGTGTGTGTCTTTCTCCCCAGGTGATATTGCTGTCCATGCCCAGTGTAGAGGAGCTGTACCAGCGCTGCTGTGGCCTCTCACAAGAGCAGCAGAAGACACAAGGAGGCGCTGTGCACCCTACCACACTTATTAAGGTTTGAGGTCATTAATACTTACCCACCCCAGGGTCATGGTTCGAAATACGGGGGGGGGGGTACTGTACCCAGACACCCCTAAAGTGGATCGTACCATTTTAACCACCTCGGCACTAGAAGCAGCCAGTCGGTTGTGTCATTCATTCTCATTGAGTGACCTGTTCATTGTGATCGTCTGTCATGGTGTTGTTTGTCGTGCGTTGGTAAATGCTAGCAGAAGTCTAGCCTGTTGAAAATGTGTTATTTTACAGCCTTCATTTATTCGTTTTAGTGTTTCATCGACTAATGCAAGCGGACGTCTTTATAAGTATAATTACTTACCATTGTCCTTCTGAGGCCAGTGTTCTGTCAAGTTGAGCTTCTTTGTCGAGGTAAGCTACCGTAGTGCTAATCGATAGCCCTAACCATAGCTTAGCTCGACAAAGTAGCTCAACTCGACAGAACACCGGTACAGTCAACGTTAGTTACGTGAACTAGCAGGATAAGATAAGTTAAGTTCTCTATTTAAACCAGGCTTATTTGGTGAGGCAAAATCGATCATGGTCATTTTCCAAGGAGATGAACTCCCTATGTTTTCATTCTCATTTTATCATGAATAAATTGTGACTTTTTGAAATTAATTCGCCACCTAGCCTGTGTGGTTTGTTATTAGGCCAATGTTAACGCATAAGAAGGTCTAACTTTATGCTCTGAAAAAACATTACTATAAGTGAAACCTATAGGGGCAACGTAAAAAAAACTAGCTAGCAAATAAGCCCTATTATTTGAATTTTAGTGGTATTGATTCTGCATTCCACAATTTCATATTTATAGACATTTTTAGAAGCTTCATCTGATAGTCCAGATACTGTTTTGTTAAATATAGATTAGATTTTATTCACAGACACTATGAGGAAAAGGAAAGATGGAAAAAAGTATAGGCGCAGTTTTGCAAACTGAATGTGGTCAGCAGAAGGCAGGAGAGGTACAGGAACAGGAAGATGGCAGGATGAGGACAGTGTGCAGGACAGTGAGCGGGCAGCAGGAAGATGGCAGGATGAGGACAGTGTGCAGGTAGCAGGAAGATGGCAGGATGAGGACAGTGTGCAGGACAGTGAGCGGGCAGCAGGGAGATGGCAGGATGTTTGTATGTCTGCACCGCAGCTTTAGAGAGTCATCCTGTGTCTGTCTGCACCGCAGCTTTAGAGAGTCATCCTGTGTCTGTCTACACCGCAGCTTTAGAGAGTCATCCTGTGTATGTCTACACCGCAGCTTTAGAGAGTCATCCTGTGTATGTCTACACCGCAGCTTTAGAGAGTCATCCTGTGTCTGTCTGCACCGCAGCTTTAGAGAGTCACCCTGTGTCTCTACACTGCAGCTTTAGAGAGTCACCCTGTGTCTCTACACTGCAGCTTTAGAGAATCATCCTGTGTATGTCTACACCACAGTTCCTGCTGGCCGAATGCGGGGGCGAGTTTCGGATCCTCGGAGGTCGTTGGCTCTCGCAGGTGGACGGCGCCAGCCCCGCTAAAGACCCGCTCTCCCTGATTCGTACTGCGGTGCGGTGTGTCAAAGAGCAGGCCGGACTGGACCTGGGCCCCTGCAATCAATGGTGGGCATCACTGGCTGGCTTCTGATTGGTTGCTGCACTGTTAATGACCAGCCAGTAGGTGGAGTGCTAGTCAATGAGCTGATTCCTGGAATGAATTTTTAACTGACAGAGGGAGAGGGAGGGGGTGGTACATCTGGAACCAGGGTTTGAGTTTCTGCCATGGCTGCCTGTGTGTTTGCATGTTCTCCCCGTGTCACCGTGGGGTCTCCTCCATGTACTCCAGTTTCCCCCCACAGTTCAAAAACATGCTGAGGCTGTGTGTGTGTGTGTGTGTGTGTGTGTGTGTGTGTGTGTGTGCCCCCTGCCATGGGTTGGCGCCCCTTCCTGGGTTATCTTGGGTTGGCACCCCTTCCCGGGTTATTTCCTGCCTGGACAAGCAGGTACAGAAAATGGATGGATGGATGTAAATTAAATCCTTGTTTTTATTGTACTTCTGATTCAAAGAAGTAAATTAATTCAAGTAAATGAAGTTAGAGATTATATATAATTACATATAATTATTACTTTATTATATAAACAAAACAAATGAGTAATTTTGTATATGAACTCCCTGGGTGTCTCGTATAGGCTCCGGCTCGCAGAGGTGAGGTTTCTGCGTGATGGGGAAGCAGAGACCACGGTGTTTTTCCTGCCCGACATTTGGCGCATTGTCCCCGGGGCCGAGGAGTGGGAGGCGCTGAGGACCAAGGCGGATGGCCAGAAGGAGGTCTGTGTCACGCTGTGGTTTGTCTTCTCACAAAATACTAACCCCCGTGTGACTAGCTGACGCCGGCCTGCTGCTTGGGCCCTTAGTGCTGGTTGGTCTCCCAGCGGTGGCTGCCTTCCTGCGTTGGCGTTATCACACTTTCACGCCCTCCCTCTCCCAGGATGAGGTGCGGCCCCCTCTCCCTGCGGATCCGTCCCTGGTTCTGCACCCCTGTCCCCGGATGAACCTTTCGGTCCAGCCCCTCTCCTCGCTGCTGGAGCCCCGAAACTCTCAGTCGTCGGATGCCTTTGAGGTATTTCCCGCCTCAGAGTGTGTGTGTTTGTCTGTGTCTGTGTGTGTGTATACAGCACCGTTCAGGAATGCTGCAGAACAAAACTAAAAATCAGGGCAGCCTTGGACACCCGTCAGGCCTGCAGCATGATCATGTGATTGGCACTTACTGTGTCATGTGATCTGCAGCAACCAATCATGTCTTGGGGGGGGGGGGCAAGGAATGTTGCCAGACAAATACTGAACAGAGTTCTTTATACAGAACAACTCCAGTGAGAACAGAAGCGGCTGCAAATTACTCTGTATTGCCAAGACATGGATTACACAATGGCTAATGAATATAAAATGCACACATCCATCCATTTTCTGTAACTGTTTATCCAGTACAGGGTCATGGTGAGCTTGGAGCCCGTCCCAGGAGGCACATCCTGCCCCCCCCCCCAACACACACAAAGTGTGAGCAATTTAGAGACACAAATTCATGGGGAATCCTGTGCAATTCTGAGAGAACATGCAAGCCTTTCATACACAGAGCTGGGTGCTGGAGTCCATATTCCATCCCAGCAGTCGCGGGGTGTGAGGACAGCGCCTCCGAGCTGCTGTGAGATGCAGATCGGCGGATAATGGATAATGAGTCACCATAAGGAGCGGTGTGTGTGTGTGCAGAGCGTAGCATCACATGTGCTCTCTCTCTCTCTCCCTCCCCTCTCCCTCTCCCCACCCCCCCCCCCCCCCCCCAGGTGGGCCTGATGGCAGAACTGCTCAGTGAGATACTGCAGAGGGACTTTGGCCTCAAGCTCCATGGCAGTCTGTGCCGGCTGCCCCAGGGCCCCCGTGCCAGGACTGTGGAGGGGGAGGATGGCCAGCTGGCTTCCATGGTATGGCCTCTAACGGTGTGTGAGGGACACACTGACCACTTGTATTTTGATACACTTCTTGTTATGATTGTTGTCTTTAATAAAGCTTTGATATAATTTCCTCAACCCGCTTGAGCAAAAGTGAAACAAAAAGCGCGATGCAGTTCAGGAAATAAAGTTACACAGTATTTTCTAGTTATGTTCTTCTGAAATGTCTCCCTCTGGTGGCTAGGAGGAGGAGCCGCAGAAGCGGGCTGGGAGAGCCCGGACAAGGAGTGGCTCGAAGGACCGCAACTGGAAATTGGGTCGCCAGCAGAGGGAGGACGATGCCGAGAGTGAGGAGGACCAGGCCGATGAGGATACGGACGAGGAGGCGGAAGAGAGGGACCAGAGCCACAGGGAGGAGAAGAAAGAGAGGGAAAGCAGTGAGTGGAAAGAGTACAAGCAACCATGATCAGTCTGGGTCTTACTGTGACATTATCCGCTGTTCTAATATAATACTAATACAACAATCAGTTATTATAATAACACTTCTAAGACATGCTATTTCAGCAGTTAGAGGATGGATGATGATGCTGATTATTGCTATTAAACTATTAAAGTGTCATTAGGCAAGATTGATAAACGTGTGTAATCTGATACATAATACCTAATATTGGGTAACTGGGGTATGTCATTTTTTTCCCCTTAAATTTTTCTACCTCTGCAGGGACGACGGGAGAGGATGGGAAGGTGCAGCCGGAGGGCACTGCCACCAGCAAGGATGGCGTAAGCGTGTTCCTGTTCATCTGTGCTGACATGGGAATTTACAGGCGTGGCTCTGCAGTAGAGCAGGACGGACCATTTGGCTGAAATCCTTGACGACGCGTCCTGCTGTGTGACTGGGTAGGAGTGTCACCCTGGATGCGAGCGTGAGATTGAGATTGTGTCTCCTACAGGATGGGATGGTGGTCGTGCCCCGGTCCGTGCTGCTGGCCTGGGTCTTCTTCGACCGGCTGCTGACTGGCAACCTGAGGGAAGCAGACCTTCAGGACATTCTGCTCTCTCTTGGGCTTCACCTCACACCTGGCCAGGTGATGATGGGATGGGTCCTGTCTTGCTCCACAGCTTGTGCGTGGTACTCCAGTTACTTAACATTACACCGGTAGTGTAGTGATCCGCCGAATCTCTGTCTGCCAGGCAAAGGCGCTAGTGAGCAAGGTATCCCTAGGAGGGCAATGCCACTACAGAAAGCTAGCTGTCCGCTGGGAGGACCCTCAGGAGCCAGAGCAGCTGAGGGCAGACCCCACGGCGCAAGGTTCGAGCACTGTCCTGTACGATGCGTCATTCATTGGCACACTGGTAACCCGGAAGGTTGCTGGATCATATCCCCGAAGAGGCCCTGGATACCTTGAATACCTTGAGAGATGTACTTAACCTGAATTGCTCAGTCAAAATATCCAATTAAAACCCACTTAAGAGCATAATAAGCTATAAGCTCATTTGTAAAAGCATGAAACATGACATTTAAACTTTCGGTGAACTTGCAAATTGATGATGATAAAAATACAGAAAATCATGAAGTTGGGATTTCATGCGATCTAGTTGTTTGGCTTTTTTTCTAGGAAATACTGCCCTCTTGCCTTCAGCCCCATCAAAGTATGGCGTCTCCACCCGGCGGTCCAGCGGGAACAGCAATGTGGACGTGGTGACTCACAAGGGGACTGTGCTCAACATCCCCAACCTTCTACAGTCCCTGCAGAAAGGGGAGACCAAATGCCAGGGGCTGGAGCAGTGTGTCGCCTCCCTGCAGGCCAGACTGAGTAATGCAGCCCATCTCTTCACTGCTATAATTTGATGCAGTGGCTGTTTGTGTAAACACGAGAAGGCGCCCTCTAGTGGCTTCATTTGTCTACATTCTGCCCTCAGTGCATTTTCACAGCCAGGAGAACATCCATTTCAAGAAAGCAGACTCTGATGTGCATTCAGATTTAGTATTTCAATTAACTGAGATTCGTGAAGTTTGGGTGCTAATGTACCCCCCCTCCCCCCCACCCCCCACCAGCGGAGCTGGAGGCAGGGGCCGCCACCCTGTCAGCCCTGCGGGAGAGCCAGGAGGACCTGCAGGAGCAGCTGGAGCGGGCAGAGAGGCGGAACGCAGCCTACGAACGGAGTCTGAAGGAGAACGCCGGTCACATGATCACAGTCATGGAGACCATGCAGAAGCTTGTGGATAAGGTGAAGCCCGGGGAGTCCAGCAGTGACCTGGGGGGCTAATGTAACCGGCTAGGCTAACAGACCAACACTCAGGGGTGTCTAACCTGCTTCCTTTAATTTGGAAATGAGCTGAGAGTAAGCAGTAAAATATATTCTCTAAAGCCACACAAACTCTGGCAACTCTGCCTTAAAATTTGTATATATTTTTTAATTATTTAAAAACATACAGCGGCAGAGCGCTTGGAGCCTATTTGGGCCTGAGGCAGGGGGACACTCTGGATGGGTTGCCAGTCCTTTGCAGGACACACAGACTCATCACAATCTCTCACTAGGGGCAAATTAATCAGCCAACCTCCTACATGTTTCCTGTACAACAATCAAAACTACTGAAAACACAGCACTACAGATGCATTTTGACTGAGCCACCAGATTTTTTATATTAGTATGATGGGTTATTGTTGTTTTAGTTAACAGCCCTTCCAAAGTGATTTCCCCATTTGATATTGCTAGATAATTTATTGAAACTAAGGTTTGGGACCTTGTTCTAAGGCAGTGTCTCCCAGTCCAGTCCTCGCGGACCCGCTGACGGTCCACGTTTTCGCTCCTTCCGAGCTCCCTGCCAGACAGTCCACATTTATGCTTCCCCCCCGGCTACAGTCTGGCAGAGTGTTCAGAAGAAGCAAAACATAGACCGGCTATGGGTCCCAGAGGACCGGATTGGGAAACACTGCTCTAAAGTACAACAGCAGAACCTTGTCTACAGGCTTAACTGGCACCTATCAGAGTCCGCTCCCTCATCCACTGTGGCCTGTTCTGTGTGTGTTCCTGTCGGACAGACCACCAGCCTGACAGAGGCATGGAGCGACGGGGAGGAGAGGGCCTGAGGGGGCCTGTGTGCTGACGGGACCCTGGACAGAGCTGCGCGGAGGCGGCCGGGCAGGGGGGGGGTCTGGGGAGCATCTCAACAGCCACATCCACGTGCTCCAGCAAACACATGGTTAACAATAACAATCATAAGCAGCTAGTGTGCAGAGAAGAAACATCTGGGGATAAAAAAATGGGAGAAAATGTCATTGTCAAAAAAAAAAAAAATCAAGTATAACGTGAATTCCTGTAAAAACAAAACCTAATACCTGTATGCTTCGGTCAGACAGATGCTATGAAGTTCTGTGAGACAGAGGTCATTCACTGCTTTTAAAACTGTACAGAATTATTAAGGTGTAGGATATTCAGTGGCTGTGATTAATTCATAATTTTGTTTAGGCTTTTTATCATGAGTTTTTGAATGATGGTGTTGAAATACCAGGGCAGTTTAATGTTATTTTATTTTTTTCCCCATTTAAATTGGGGAGGACTAATGTTTATTTACTCGTTTTCTTAATTAAAACGTATATTTGTATGTGCACTCTAAGTGTCCAACCCCTGACGAAGCATTGGATTTAAACTATCCGGAACTTCTGCTATTTCTATATTAAAGCGCTCCAAAACAGCGGGACTATTTAGTCATTTCACCTTTTATGGGAACGTTACCACAAACATTTTGCCATTTTTTGGAAATGTGGACGTGTTGAATAAACTCATTTGATTGTGTTTTGTTTATTTTATATATATGGCAGTTTCAGTGTTCCACCAGTCAATGGATCAGAAACAATTTAATTACTCATCGAGAACTGCTGTAGTTCGTCTATAGTTGTACCAGTTATATTATTTGTGGTAGATCGAGGTAGAAGCACGGTATTACTTCACATGTAGGTGGCGTGTTACGCAACGCAGTATTTACCATTTCAGCGCTGTTTAAATATGCGGGTGTGGCGTTAGTTTCTAGTTAGACGCGATCAGAGTTTTGCATGCACGTGTGCCATCTTACCTCTGCCTGGGAGTAAAATTTAAATTCAGCAGAATCAGTTTTGATTGGTATAAAATCCTATTAATGACTAAGCTTTTTCCTTCGTTCGTACCCCGGGGCTGTGTTTTGTGTATCCCAGAAGGGAATCTACTAAGGTTACTGTGGTAGATTATGCTTGATGTTTTAATTGTTTTCCAGCATGTTTAGCTGAAGGAAACGGGAAGAGCAGAGCGGCTCTATGTTGCCCGATTAAGCGCGTCCGCCTGGCTGGACCGTCCGCGGAGGTTGGGCTGATGTCTGTCTCACCGGGGGTTCGGTTCCGGGACGTACAGGGAGTTGATGAGTTAAATGAAGCATAAAGCATCATCATCATCAAACACCTTGCTGTTTAACGAAGCTGTTACAAATCCTGTGGAGGTGGTAGGAATTGGGAGCTATACCTGGGCGCTGACAGCATACCAATTCCACCTAGCCCCAGGTACGGCTTACATTAATAGGCTATATTCCAGTTCACTGAGGTCTAAAAATCTTTAAAAATCCTAAACGTTTTGTTTTACGGTACAGTTGTAAAATATCACCATTTACCGGCGTTACCGTACAACTTCGCGTCTTTTGTCCAATATGGAAAATCCCACCTGCCCCTTTACCTGGGCCCACTTGTGGTGCCTTCCAGACAACGGTAAACTAATGACTTCTGAATGACCTGCGTTCACACGATCAACTCGGAAAACAATATCGACGCCCGCAGTAACATCTTTGCACAACTGTTGTTGTCTGTACAAGGAACGCATACACACAACAGCCAATCGTGTTCATATCACTGATGCTCGAGTAAACTAGTGGGCTAATGGGCCTATCAGTTATTATGCCTACAGACATCTTTGCAAACAGTGTAATGCTGGCAGCTTCACTAAACACACGACTTGCACGTGCGTCACTTCAGGACACCTGCTTTGCACACTAGGATCAAATAAACCAAGTTAGTGCTGCATGGGCTCCATAACAATATTGTTTAACAACTGATCTGCATCTAGGTCCCCCAATGAGAAAATGAGTGTTTTACAAGTTTTGGCGATTTATACGATCTTCACAAAAACCGGTAGCCACGATTACTAACTAATAATATAACTTATAATCGTTAATTGTAGAAAACTATTTTCTGCTACTTCCGGGGAAATTTCGGTGACTGGTCTTGATATTTTAATCGGAAAAATTCACTCTAATTTACAATCGTCTCGGAGCTGTCTGCAACGCTTTGCATCACCCACCTACATATTTGATGCATGCATAACCCCAATTAACCCCTTTCTCAGCTTTTGAGGCCAGGCCATTAACCGATCACGCCGAGTGGACGCCGCCGCACAGAAAGCTCAATCCTGAAACTATACATGGTAATTTTATGAAAGCGTAATCTACCTTTGACTTAAAATGAAGTCAATCTAAATCAGTTCAAAACTTTAATTCACCATGTTCTTGTATTCAGTACTTGCTTGGACTCTACCGAGGAATTCCGCTGTACTTAACTTAAATATATGGTTAAAAAAAATTACGCGACCTTTCTTCTCAGCCGGCCGGCCCAATGCGTATGGTGACGTCATCGAAGGGGACATGTTGAAGCCGGTGAGTTTTTTTTTTTAAGTTATTTTAAAGCGCACTTAAGACATGCCACAGTCTGTGCTGGAGATTATTTGGTGATAAAGAGCAAAAAAATGCTTTGAATCGACCCGTAAACAGGTTCCCAAACCCTATACTAAGTGGTTTAAAACATTTTCCGTCCCTGACTGATGAGTTAAATGAAGACGCAGCTTTATTTGGCTGCTATAGAATGACGTCTCATTTATTATAGCCTAAGCTGCTGTCAGTTTTATTGATTAATTTTGTCATAATGACTTGAGTATAGTAGCCCTGCCATGGGTTGGTGCCCCATCCTGAGATGATCCCCGCCTTTCGCGCGTAGCCACTGGGATAAGCGGCTCCGGAGCCCCCGACATTGTATAGGACAAACGGTTACAGAAGATGGATGGATGGATGAGTACAGTTACAGTTTATTGAATCTGTCGGCAAACCGTCCTGAGTTTTTTTCTACTGTAGGCCTAATAAGTGAGCACCTAACCGTAATATTAAAAGGTCCAGACGGGTATTAATTTTGATTGTGGTGGGAATGCTTAAGCCAAATCAAAAGCTGCAAATGTTAAAAACGGGATTTTATTTACAAATATCTCCTGTGTCGGAAGCGGGAGGACAGGAGCGCCGAAGGGCGGCTGTGGCCCGCGGAGAACGGGACGGTTACCGTGCCCTTTGTCATCGGCCCAGCGCTAAGTAAGCAAACCGGCCCTGGACGACCACCGAAGCGCCGACGGTATTGAATTTGCTTCCATCGTTTCGCAGAAAACAAGACCGCTGACATCAGGGGCGCCTTCGAATTAATTTCTCAGAAGACTTGCGTTGTCTTTAAGGAGCGCACGACTGAGACAGACTATCTGGAACTTGTCATAGGCGATGGGTAAGTGTGAAATCGGGCGTGACATATTGTAGGTTAGCGGCCCCTGTCATCTTAATTAATTTTAATGATCAATGCATCCAACTATGGCAAATGTACTTGGACAGAAGTTGATAGAACTGTTGAATTTTCAGAGTTGCTTAATTCAGGTTCGGAGAGTAGAAGTCCAGACCGACAATTTGTTTCAGAAAACCAGTTGAATTCTCTGTGACTCTTTATGCTCTATTGGTTGGTTGAAACAAAATCTCGGTCTGGACTTTTACTCTCTGGAGCCGAATTACCCAACTCTGTGAATTTTAGTGAAGTTTTCAGGGTTGTCATTAGCTATGATATGTGTAAAATCTACGAGAGTACAAAAACGAACTAGCTGGACACCCCATTTGGTGTCTGCCAAAGTTAGGTTTTGAAATGTTACGTTTTCAGCCAAACCCTGAATAACGAGTTCTGCTATAAGTAGCGGAATCTTGGTTAAATCTCGCCCGTTTCCTTCCCCAGCTGCGCCTCTTTCGTGGGTCACTGTGGCGGCCGGCAGCCGGTATTTATCGGCAAAAAATGCGCGACGGGCAATATTTGTCACGAGTTGCTACACGCGCTGGGATTTTACCACGAGCATGCTCGCGGCGACCGTGATGATTACATCACTGTGCAATACCAGAACATTAAGCCAGGTAATGATGCCTTTCAGACACCCCTAGTACAAAACAAATACCAGCTGTATTTGCCCTACTGCCTCTAAGATTACTTATGCAATATTGAACTACTGTCCAATTCATTCAACTTTGCAGCTGATTTCTCTAACCAGCTTCTGTTACTCATTATTATAGAATTGAATCTAAATGCAAACTGGTACAAAGAAGCTTGGTATACCGTTGACCCGTGTTTCTCAACCCTGAAGCAAAGCACACATGCACCAAACAATCGCGAACACAGTATACCTGGTACAGGTGTAATAAGAGTTGGGTGGGAGCAAAAATGTGGACTGGAGTGAGGTTTCTGAGAACTGGGTTGAGAATACCGTCTTTGACAATGGCTATTTTTCCTTCAGGAAGAGAAGAAGAGTTTTTTAAAAAAGACATCGATAACCAGGGTTTGCCCTATGATCTAAACTCCATCATGCATTACGGGAGGTGAGTGTTTTTCCAGTTATGCTGTGTTGTTAGTGTGAGGTGCTGTAGTGTTTTAAAGGTTGTGTTCAATGTTCCAGCTATGAATTCTCTGCTAATGGGCAGCCAACAATTGTCGTCAAGAAAAAGGGAGCGGTCATTGGACAGAGGAAGGGTCTGAGCGGTCTGGATGTTCAGCGACTTCGAAAGCTGTACGGTTGCGATAATCATTGAGTCGCCCTTCTCAGCGTCCGAGGTTTTCGAGTGGTCCTTAGTGGTCGCTTCGGGAGTTTTCTTGGTGCTGAAATTTGGCTTGGTCTTGGAAATTGCAGTGTATTTCAGCCAGTTCTGAACAACATACTGCATACCTTTGTCAAAAAAATATATACTTGTTTAAATTAAATTGCCTTTGTGGGGGGTAATGGGCAACTTAGTGACGTTCTTGATTGACGCTGGATCTGTTCTGTGCTAAGAGGACATTTTGAAATGCGGTTGGTAAAAGCGAGTTACTGGTTCTTCGAACAAGTGTGAAAATCACTGGAGTCTCCAAGGTTAAATAGGGATTGTCTGCAACGTGGATTATGAGAGCACCTAAATGGCTAATGCAATACTACTGCCCAACATTTCGGTGCTTGTAAACTCAGGATTATTTCCCAGTTTGAAGTGCTTCTAGCATGCATTTATGATGGTGGAGGTCTGCTTGAAACTGTTCCGTTTCTGGCTGACCAACAAACTATATAGGGAGTGACGTATTAAGGGACTCCAGCCTCGAATTAACTTCTAGTAACCCTGTTGTCCTGTTGCAAAAGTTTTTTGAAACTTATAACATGCAGTAGATTCATTAAAGGCTTCTAAGAAAATCAGTTGTCCTGTTGTATGTGGGTTTGGGGTTTCTGGGGAGATGACGGTGGGGGCTTGTTGGTAGTTTTGCTCTACTTGTGCCGTCTCGAGAAAGATATTTGTGTTCCTGCTCAGTTTTCATATTGCCACAAGATGGCGCTATTTAACCACTAAGCGACTTGCCTTGAGGCGTACGTACAAGTAAATGACGTGTAATGTCACCATAGAAAAAAAATCTGCCCTAATACTTTGATAATATTATTGCTCATTTATGTGGTGTGTGTGTGTGTGTGGCGGGGGGGGGGCTTGGACAGTGTCAGCATGGTGAGAGGTGAAACTATTGTAATGCTTCACTCTCCAAAACTCAGGTTTAAGCTGAGATCAGCAAACCACCATTCCAGTAGGTAAAGAATTGAGCGATGGAAACGGTCATGTTCGGCTTTGAAGACTGATGTGGGGCTTCCTCTGTATCTGCCATCTGGTAAAATGATCCATGGGCATCAGTGCTGATGCTGATCCTTTTCACTGCAGTCATTTTGGATGTCTTCTCGAGTCATTGATTGATTAAAATGAGCTCCCAAGTCTTCTGTTAAATATTCTGTGCCAGAATTAGTGGGTCATTTTGAATGTTTATGGGGTTTTAATTGCACAGGTCATTTTCTGAAGGATTATATTTAGGAAGATGATCCAGAGAGTAACATTTACCATTCAAACACAGAGTATGCTTTCAATTATTTCTAAATCTACCGACTTAAATTCTAGAACAGCTGGTTTTGGAGGTTGTGTTTAATTTAACTGGCATTTGAGATTTGCCTGGGTATTCAAATTAATTCTTTTAAAAATACCCACCTCAATAGAAGAATTTGTAGTTTATTAATAAATTCTCAGCTTTTCTTTCTGGACAAATGGTGCAACTAACACTGTGACAAATAATAGTACAATTTTCACATTTCTCATAACATTCAGAGTTCAGTGATCATAATCAGTTAATAACATGTCTAACATAGTATTGTCCAAAGAATACAATTTGTAAAAAAAAAAAATAATAAATAAATTGATTGAACGTGATGCTCTGGAGAAGAGTTTTATATAGTCTCAAGGCAAATATGTGGGTGAGATGGACTAACGCTGGCTTTTATAATGGCATTAAACGTCGCCATGATTTTTGTGTGTGTGGAGGAAGGTATACCCATACTGGCTTCACATCCTGACAGGAAGGAACATGGGATCATTAGTCACAGCCTGGATGATGGACTTTATTAGTTTGTTGATTCTTTTGTTTCTTTGCTTGTGCTGTATGATCTTCAGGTGGCTTTCATGACCAGAAAATGTTTGCAGTTATTAAAGTATACGCCAACTGCATTTTTCTATGCCTTTGCAACATTCGCAGTTTAGCTGAGGTGTCATTCCTTAATTTTTGACCTCACATCTCCCGTTTACATGCTCTCCCTTTGTTATTGTGGGCCTTTTCCAGTCCAAAAAAACATGCTGTTGGGTGAATTGGTACCTAAATTGTTATGTGTACCCTGTGATGAGCTGGCATCCTGTCAAGAACGTCCCCCGCCTCTTACCCTGTGGCTGCTGGCATAGACTCCGGCGTCGCTGTAAACTTGTGCTGGATAAGCAGCAAGCTATTAAGTGTGTTAGGCTTTAATCTGCATGAACGGCATGACTTAATAAAAGCGTAAATTAAACTCTGGTCTTGGTAGGAGTCAAATCTATAATTCCACTATTTTAAGTAGATGGATGTTTTATTTAAAATTCTCCCTGTATGGTCACAGGCTGTGGTGAGAGAAAGAACGTTTGTTGCAATGTTGACAAGCTGACTGAATGTGGTTAGTATGTAAATAGACCTGACCATAATCTGAGTCACATGCTTTTCATGTCCAGCTGAGATTTGGGTATCAGGAGCGGACCCCTGCTGAAACCGCTCATTTCTTCACAGGCTGTGGGTCGACCTGTGCAGCGGGTGAGAGCTGAGGTTGAGCAGGGGGCTAATGGGGGCCAAAAGCCTCGCTGGCAGGAGGGGTCGGGGGCAGCTGCAGCCGCTCGCCAAGGTATCTTGCACCGGCGATTTGCCAATCTGCTGGAGACTTTGAATGAGCCCAGATGAGTGTATGGTTGCAGATGTTAGGGGGAGTAACCTTCGGGACAGTAACATCTGTGTAATCGAGGTGTTTGCTGTGTGTTACACCCAGCCCAGGTCAACCTGAAATGCTGGAGGGGGCTTTGATGTCCGGAGTGTCCTAATGCAGCTGTGGTAAGCAGAGGAATCTGCTTATATGGGCTGGTGTCTGGCAGGAGACCCTGGCGTAAAGTGAAATCCAGCCTGCCATTTGGGATCTGCAGTGAACTGGCACCCCATTTAGGGTATCTCCTGTTCTCTGCTTCCTGGATGGGCTCCCCTCTTACAGTACCCTACTCATTACAGTCTTGTATGAGTTATATAGATGATGGGTATAGATAAATATCATATTTGCTGCAAAAAACATTTACCCACGTATAATTCTTTCAAATATATTTATTTACACAGATATAATTACACACTATAACACACTTTGTCAAATGATTAGTCAGTTTGTGGAGAAACAGCAAGGGAACGGAAGTAGATTTGAGAAAATATCATAACAGAAGCTTTGCTCAAAGAGATTTTGCTCAAGCTGAACGGAACGCGGTCTTTCCGTCAGTCCATTACCTAAGGACCGCTACCCGTGACGCCAGGTCTGACATCTCCGTGCCAAGAGGGGGAAAGGCGGCGGTATTAATGCTGGGGCTGAAACGCAGCGCTGTCAGTGCGGGGAGGGAGCCGAGGCGGGCAGGCGCTACGGGCGGACAGGAGAGAGCATGGCGGCGGGGGGGGCAGCTCTCTGCACGGCACGGCGGCCGATACCCGCGAAACGGCGACTGTCCTGGGGAATAAAACCAACCATATGAGTGGTTCCTGATAAGGGAAATGACATTTCGTCTTATTTTTGACTAGAGCTAAGTTTAATAATCTACGGCGATCTTATTGCGCCGAGAACATTTTTAAAATATCGCGATGGGAAACTTCTGTGCGCGAAATCTTTTATTTTAATTAGATGTGGTCTACATCATCATACCTTAAAGGTAGGACTAAAAACTTTTTCCAGAATACTACTAAGAAATCTTTATCTTTTGATGGTCATAATTGATGGTCAATTAACTTAACTGTTTAGGAACATTAACTGGTGGGTGAATTTTTTAACCCTAATTTTACACTTTCCAATTGTTCTTTAGCTAAATGCATCGCTGTAATTATTAATAAGCTTTTGCTAAATAAGAACGTAATAATCCGCTTCTCTTCTCCAGCCGGTCAAAATGACATTTTAGACTTTTAAAACACGCAAAACTGTATTTCTCTGCCCTACGTACGTATTTTAATTAATCATACCGCACAACGATAAGTCGTGGTTCTTTTCATATAGAATTTAAAATACGAATTGCCTTTTTGAATTGTTTGGCCGTGCAATATGGCAAAACATGTAAACCAAGTGCCTTGGATCCGCTAAATGTTATGCATCTTCGTTTTGATTTGATCATGAAATAAACTAATAATTACGAACAATAAGAAACCTTGAGGAAGAAAGTCATATGTCCATCATCTGCTAGTGGGAAAGGGCTTGATTGAGGACACAGCGTTTCTCCAACAAACGCTTTTAATGCTGCTGTTTCTGCCTCCTTCGATTTAAAATTATTTCTGTTAGACAGGAAAGATTCTTCTGTTTTTGCTGTGACCTCTCAGAACCTCCACCGACCGGCTTTATGATGGATTTGTCTGTGGATGGTGCATGCAAATCAGTTTGGCTCGGTCTGGCGGGCAGTAACCTCACTACCAGCAGAGGGATGGGCGGTTCTGGTCTGGCATGCAACCAGAGCATCCTGAAGCATCCATACTCGCTGGAGGCCACGGCAGCCTTCGCCACCGCTATCACCACCATGATGCTCTTCACTATCTTCGGCAACATTTTGGTCATCATTGCCGTGCTGACCAGCTGTTCCCTCCGCGGACCCCAGAACCTGTTCCTGGTGTCGCTGGCTGCCGCTGACATCCTGGTGGCCACGCTGATCATCCCCTTCTCCTTGGCCAACGAGCTGATGGGCTACTGGTATTTCCACTCGGCGTGGTGCGAGATCTACCTGGCGCTGGACGTATTTTTCTGTACCTCGTCCATCGTGCACCTGTGCATCATCAGCCTGGACCGTTATCTGTCGGTATCGCGGGCTATCAAGTATAACGCCCAGCGCACTCCCAGGCGCATCAAGGCAGCCATCTTGGTGGTTTGGCTCATTTCAGCTGTCATCTCCTTCCCCCCCTTACTCTCCATGAACAAGAGGCAGGAGAACCAGCAAGGCCCACAGTGTCAGCTCAATAACGAGCGCTGGTACATCCTCTACTCCACCGTCGGCTCCTTCTTCGCACCCTGCCTCATCATGATCCTGGTCTATGTGCGCATCTACCAGATCGCCAAGCGGCACACGCGCTGTCCGCCTGGGGAGCCCAGGAAGGAGGGGGTCGCTCATGCCATGGAGATCAAGCCTGAGGCGCAGCAGAATGGCAGCGGCGATGCCGGTGGTTTGGATATCGCTCAAAAACGGAGCCTTCAGAGGCCCCCTGACCTCGCTGTCCCGGCGTTGGCCAACGCGGCACAGGCTGAGCAGCCTGCCAACTCCCGTGGCAAACGCCCGCTCCCCTCGCCGACACCAACTCCCAGTCCAGTGACGCCCTCTCCAATCATCGGCCCCAAACCCCCTCCATCCGCCGCCGCCACCACAGTCAGGCTGCCAGAGGACATCTTTAGACGTCAGGAGAGGAAGGGCACTATGAGGCGAAGTGCTGACAACAGCAACCGTGACAGCTCCAGCTCGGGCTCAGACGTGGAGAGGGGGACCATCGGGCCCCGAGGTGACGGGTCCTCCAGCTTGGCGGGGTCTCCAGGCGGTGGGCTTCTCACCCCAGGCTCCGCACGGCGCTGTAGAGACACTGTCGCCACGGTGGAGGGAACGGTGTTAGCTGAGAGAAAGGCCAGGCTGGAGAGCACGCCCAACACTGCCCGCAGAAAAGCCCTCGTCAACCGCGAGAAACGGCTCACCTTCGTGTTGGCCGTGGTCATCGGGGTCTTTGTGGTCTGCTGGTTCCCCTTCTTCTTCTCCTACAGCCTGCAGGCCATCTGCCCAGAGTCCTGTAGCCTCCCGCAGCCGCTCTTCAAGTTCTTCTTCTGGATCGGCTACTGCAACAGCTCCCTCAACCCCCTGATCTACACCATCTTCAACAAGGACTTCCGCAAGGCCTTCAAAAAGATTCTCTATCGAAGCAGAAAGGACACGCTCTTCTAAGCAGGTCGCTCTGCCTTTGAGAGTAGGCAGAGCTGCTTCGGGGATGTGCACAGTGCTGTGGTGGTGTGTGATTTCTTGAATGCGTGGGGATGTTTGTTGGACATTAGTCTCCTGTGAAAAAGACTTGATGACCTTCTAAAGAAGCTGATTTGAGAGAAGATGAAAAAACATTTTTGAAAATATTTGGACAAATTGCTTGACAGAATTTATGTATTTTGTTGTGGAACCTAAACAAACATTTGTGTATCTGTAAATATCTTTCTATTATATATTTAGCTGAACATAAAGAATTCACATTGTAAATTTGAAGAAAGATTAACCATATCGAAGTTATGGTTTTAGAACAGGTTTTTAAGGTATTCAGTAAAAAATACACAACATTTTAAAAGGGGCCTCTAACTAAAAAATAATGATTTTGACAGACTTAAATTGCCATTGCATCTTACCCCCCGGCACAAGAAAGTTTAGAAAGATAAAAATGTAGTTCAGACATGATTGTGGTAAAGCAGGAACTGAATGATGCACTTTTGGGGGGGGGGAATGTGTTTTTAAAGGTTTTTTAATGTATGTATTTTTTTTCCTTGTATTCCCCTCATCTCCCCCCCCCCCCCCT
>JAODJW010000117.1:29838953-29853989 GCA_026777045.1 Hyperopisus bebe | reverse complement strand
GGTGTGAAGCCTGCTGGAGTGAGAGAGACAAGCGGGGCAGCACCGGAATCTCAATGCCTGAGCGAAGCCTGGCCAGCCGTCCCAGGGCCTCTTGCTTATTTTGTTTTTAGTGAAATTTCCCCTTCCAGGATGAATTTATTATACTTGGAAAGGTGGTGGAGCGTGGGGACCTCATACCAGGCATATTTTCAGGGGCAAATCAAAAAAGAATCAGAATCAACTTTAATCCCCAAATACAAGTACCTGGAATCTGGGGTACCAGCCTTGGAGCATTTGAAAATAAATACTAAATTACAGTCATTTGCAATGAAGACAAGACACACAGTTCATTAGCAGAAAACAACACAAATGACTGAAAGGACCATCTAAAATCTGTAAAACCATTTATCTAGGGCAGCGTTTCCCAGTCTGGTCCTCGGGGATCCAGTTGATCCATATTTTTGCTCCTTCCAAGCTTCTTGCCAGACAGTTTTTGCTCCCCTGTAAAGGGAAACCACAGTTTATCTCAATTTAATAGCATATTTCATACTTTCCAAAAGCTTGCTGTGTCACCATAAGTCCCCAAATCAGGGTTAGCCAACTGAACCTAGGGTAGGGTTGGAAAAGTTATGACTTTTAAAGATATCAAAGGGTGTTTTTGTGATAGTTGGGGACTTAGAATGACAAAACATGTGGTTGGAATGTATGAAATATGCTATTAAATTAAACTAATATGTAGTTTCGTGTTTATATGGGAAATATGTTGGCCACAACAACAGTTTCTTAACATATTTCAACAACAGTTGAAATATGAAATCACAATAAACTGTTGTTTCCCATTATACCAGGGCCCAGAACTATCATAAAAACACCTTGTGTTGAATTTAAATGTCAAAACCTTTCTAACTCTAAGCATAGTTTTGCTTCAGTTGCCTAACCCTAAATTGGGCACTTATGTGGCGTTCCATTTGAACTCGTAACTCATACATTCCAAGTTCCTGGTTGGAAATTTCAACTGGAATGCCGTTTGAAGTCAGAATTTCAACTTGGCTCATCGTACACACTACTGTCAAACCACTATCTGTGGACATGTTGCTATGGTGTTTGTGTGAAATACCATGTAATACAACTGATATGGCTAACAATGGCTAACAATTAACTGAGCTAGACTTGGGGTCTGTTTCATAAAGCAGGATTTCTTGCTTAGCCGGATAACTTGTCGGATTTAAGTTAGTCTGAGCTAAATGTAAATGAACAAAGATAAAGGTCATTTAAACAGAATCCGATAATTCGGCTATGCAAGAAATTCTTTCTTTCGCTTTTTTAAATGGGTCCCTGGTTTTGTTAAATCGC
This sequence comes from Hyperopisus bebe, assembly GCA_026777045.1. NCBI lineage: Eukaryota > Metazoa > Chordata > Actinopteri > Osteoglossiformes > Mormyridae > Hyperopisus > Hyperopisus bebe. The sequence continues at coordinate 29,852,657 of JAODJW010000117.1, read as the reverse complement.
TTAAATATTAGGACAGAAATACTCACAGATCAAGAAGGACCCTTTTTTCCCAAGAAGGTTTTTTTTTTTGCCCAAGAAAACAAAGCGAGCTGAGCAGGTAAACAGAGGCTGGGTCGGAGACGTGGGGGTCTCTCTTACAAACTGGGGATTGACGGGCGAGAGCCGTGGAAAAACGGCATCTCCAGAGACTAGAGGTCAGAGATAAGAGCAAGACGGAGGGCTCGGCCAGGCTAGACTAGGACCTAGGCTGTGGAAAGACAGAGAGACAGAGAAAGAGAGAGAGAAACACTCAGTATGACTCGTACAATGCAGCAATACCTCGCACCGTGTGTGGGTTGATAAGGGGTCGGAGGCAAATGCAGTTTGTTCTCTGTGATCTACTGGCTGGCCTGCAGGGTGGGCGTGACATTAAAGACTCGCTCCTGATGTTCATTAGGGATTTTTAGGAATTTAGATTCGGATTTCGGCATTGAGTTCCGAATTTTGGATCTGGCCTCCTAACTTTGGAACAAAGCATCCTATTATTCGTTTTCCCAAGAATTTTTCTGAAATCTACAGAATTCTAGCATTCATTTCACACTACTCTCTCATCCCTCTGCTCAAAAGTTGCTTTACTTGCAGGTCCCCTCCCATCCTATGACTTTTTGAGAATCAGATTCAGGATTTTCTAAATGAATTTTCCTCTAGGTTAGGTCTTTGGAGTAAATTTCTGGTCCTGGAATTAAATTCTGTATTCTATCTCCAAATCCCTAACAGTAGTCAGTATCCATAATTTGGTTCCCAATTCCCTAAATTCTGTATGGACAAGTATGTGGTCCTAATTCCCTAAATTCTATATTGTGGTTCTTCTTACTGGGTCCTTCTTGAGATCCCATGCAAGTGGAGATGCACCTGAATCGGTTGCAGCTTCACAGGGGTCCAGGTACCCCGGGGTCTTTTTTGTTCAAGGTCCTCCTTGGAACCTTGGCCCTAATTTGGGGACTTCAGGTGACACTTTGGGCTGTTGGAAGCCCTTTCTATCCCCGACCCGAGCTTCAGTTTGCTAACCCTAACCCTAATTTGAAGATCTATGGTGACACAACAGGCTGTTCCAAAGTATGAAGTATGCTATTAAATTGAGATAAACTGTTGGTTTCCATTATTCCAGGGCCCAGAACTATTATAAAAATACCTTTGATGAAGGTAAATGCCAAAATCTTTGTAACCCTATTGGTCACTTCTACCCCTAACTTGGGGACTTAGGGTGACACGACAGGCTTTTGGAAAGTATGAAACATGGACTGTCTGTGGGTCCCCAAGGACCGAATTTGGAAGCAGGTTCACAGTGTTCCTACAGTCTATCCCTGCGAATAGAAGTGCGCATGCCGGGCCCAGAACAATACCCAGAAGAGTCCCTGCAGAGGACATGAAAATCCCACACACCGAGCTGGGGGCAGACCCTCAGCCTGTAACCCTGTAGGGATCAGCAGACCCTCAGCCCGTAACCCTGTAGGGATCAGCAGACCCTCAGCCCGTAACCCTGTAGGGATCAGCAGACCCTCAGCCCGTAACCCTGTAGGGATCAGCAGACCCTCAGGCCGCAGGGCTGCCCTTCATCGAAGAGCCACACAAGCCTGAAATACAGCTGTGCAAAAGTGCTAATCTGTATAATCGGTATGACATTTTAGTGGCGTCAGTTTTCACACCAAGATTTTATTGTTAAACACAGACAGAGAGGTATACACTGCACACTGCACACTGTACAGTGGGGTGTACAATGGCTTCACTGAACATACAGCTTTTCTACTTTGAAGTGGCTCAGGAGGCAAAATATAATGATTTTGAAGTGTATATCCTACTCACTACATGCTCCAGTGTTGTTAGAAAGTCTTAGAAGACTTGCTCAATTCAGGAGATATATTGCAAATATATTGGTTTTAGAGCAAAAGGCATCACTTCATTTGTTTACAAAAATATACATCACATTAGAAAGAAGTTAAGTAATGAATTGAGATCTGAATTATAGTTCTAAAAGAGTTAAAAAGTTCATCGACAAGCAGTCTCATTGGGTGTTTTTTAATTAGTAAGACCTTTGAAATAACATAAAACAACGGACATTTGTGGTTTTTGTGATGAGCAAAATGAAGGATGTGGGAGCGTAAGTGGGAATAAACAAAAGGAGGTTCTATTAACTAAGAACTGAACAGAAACAAACTGGGTCATGTGGGATCAAACCATAAGGAAGGATAAACCGGAACCAGAGCACATAGGAGCAACAACGTTAACGTCGGGACAGGGCAAGACAGAACTGAGAAGGACCTTTATATGAAGACAAATATGGGAGCAGAAGGAAAGGCAGCTGGAATGCATTCCACATGGGGAGGAACAAGAGGCAAGACAAATGCATAGGGAGGGAAAGACAGGGAACTCGGGTTAAACGGTAAATAAGAAGGGCGTGACGGCGTTTGGTATCCCTTTGGGAGCCAGTGATTACGATTGCAATTAACAAAATGGCAAGAACAGAAGTGAATTAGTCAGACAGATAATTATGACAAGTAATAAAAAGAAAATGTCTGTGTGGATGATATGTGGATATGTGAAAACATTGCTGGTCATTATGAAACCAATAAATCTGCGACATTTTTACTGAATTAAGCAAAGCATCCCTAGGTGTAACTGTTAGAGTGCACTACAAGTGGCACTAAAAAAATAAAACATATATAAATATAAAATAGATAGGTAATGAGTTCTGTGATACATTTACCTTGACTTGCAGTAAAAGCATTAAATATTATTGTTCCATAAATTGCACAGTATGACTTACACTGTTCTAATGACAGGGGCTTCTCGTCATTTTCTGTACGTTATAGATTCTAGCTTTTGATCGTAGCCATTTTTCATTCTTCTTCCTTTCCTCAGCTGAACAGGGACGAAAGGTAGAACCCAGTCTACTCACACACCTATGAGCAATTTAGTAATGCCAATTATTCTCAGCATGTTCTTAGACTGTGAGGGGAAACCAGAGTTTCTGGAGGAAACAACACGATGATGGAAGAACACGCAAACTCCACACGCATGGCACCCTGGCAAAAACTCAGGCTCCAGTGCTAACCGCTGCACCACTATGCCGCCCCCAATATTATTCCCCTGAAACTTAAACCTGCTGCGAATGGTTCCTTTTATCCACCGTTCTCTTGACAGATCAAGCTATGAGTGAGCCATAACCTCACTGTAGCTAAAAGTGCAGAGGCGTCATTCCTTCCTCACTGTCGTATTCAAATGTGTGCAGGACAGCATCAAGCTGTGAGGTCAGATGGATGAAAAAGGGCCTTGATTTCAATAATTCAACTTAGGGATGTGAATCTCCATCACTAAGGCTGATGCGATAACTATCTCGTGAATTGCCAACGATCTGATACATTAAAGATGCGTATGAAGCAACTACTAATGCAATACGATATGACACAATCCTATTGCAATGCGGTGCAAACACTGTGCAATTCAATGTGATACGAAGCGGTGTATCGCTGGACATGTTCCCAACTCGCGCAAGACTTGGCCGAGAGAATTGGCCACTGACAGCAGAACAGGAGATGAGAGGGAATCAGTCTAAATATAAAATTATTGGTGAAAAATTATTTCTGAATTTTATTTATTTGTTTTATTTAAAAGGGACAATGGATGGTTCGTAACTGTCACAAACGTAGCTAAAAGCTAAATTTTGTTTGCAGGTCCTGGACAGGTAATCTGCAGTCCCGCGGCAGGTAAATAATAAATAATGAAGTCATAGGGCCTGTACTAATAATTACATACTAGTAAATCAGATTTTAGCCATGCAAAGATGTTAAAAACATTGCATCCCGAGTTCATCTCAAATTGTGTCTGTTGCACGCTTTTTTAATTGGTGCAATATCATTATGAACATTTTTTGCCGGTGCATTAGTCGGTGAATTTTACCATCCGTAATTCAACTGCACTGCATCAATTTCAAAGACTGCACAGGCGAACCTGTACAAAAGTAGGAAGTTGTGTGTGTGTGTGAAGGATAGATGACATATATATTTCAAGATGGACTCTCACTTCGTGGTTGAAAATGGAGAGACAGCACTTCTGTATGAAGTTGTCATCTGGTCTGGGAAACAATATGTCACATCACTGATACATCATTATCGTATCTCAGAGAGTGAAACACGGTGAGCGGAAGGCAACAGATGGAAACCTCGCGGAAAGGCAGAGAGAAGAACCAAGAAGGGACGCAAACAGAGGCTGGGTGGTGTGTGGAGGTTCTAAGCCCATCAGCGCATATTCATAGCATGAAGAAAAGCTCTCCGTGTTCATGCAGTTTGTTCAATTAGACTTTTTAATTTGCCATCCTTGGGTGAGGAGTGTGTGTCAGCGCGTGCCCTGCGATGGGCTGGCATCCTGTCCAGCTTGCCCTCCTGCCTCTTACCTACTATTTCTGAGAACAATCTCCCAGCTTGCTGATAGTCTGCTGTGGCCAGTTATGGGAGAGCGATGGGTGAATGTTTACTTTTCTAGTCACTACTCAAAAATGCAAATATGAAAATTACATTGGTCTCACCACACGCCATATCGCCACATGCCATCCTGCCACACGCTGTCCCATTACACGCCATTCCGCCACATGAGATGAAGAGACCTCAGGTCTCCTTTATGACACATCGCTCTTTAAATATCCTGAAAAACACAGGAGAGAGAGCTACAGAAATGGAGATAAAGTGGATGGGCAGATAAATGTTGTGGGTGGGGGTGAGGAAGGGGTGACAGCAGAATCACTATTAGCATTAATCTGTACAAACGTGGCCTCATATGACAGGGGACTGAAGTGGGGACAGACCTGGTCTCAAACAGACAGGTGAAGAAATGGCAGCCACTGTGTAACCTCAGGCAACCTTCCAAGTCAAAAGAACCCCTTGGTCAGCGGATTCCTTCCTCAGACTCAGAAATGTCACCATTTGCTCCCCCCCCCCCACCCCGAGGGCTCCACATGGTTTTCCCTGGTGATGTGAGACCATGAGGAGGGAAGGGATAGGTGATCGCTGACAAATCGTCGAGAAAAAGAAAAGGTGAACGTTGAGGGCACTTTGAGGAGAGGTGGGGGCGGCTTCTACTGGGTTTAGGTGAAAACAGATCACCCGTCGCCCGGGGGGAGCCGAGTCAGGCGTGAATCAAGATGAAAGGAAATGAAAATTTGAACAGGAGCGCGGCTAAGCTGGATCCTGGGTGCCTAGCGCCGTGTTTCTCAATCCAGTCCTCGAGGACCCACAGATAGTCCATGTTTTTGCCAGGAGCTGGGAGGGAGCAAAAACATGGACTGACTGTGGGTCCCTGAGGACCGGATTGGGAAACACTGATCTGGTGAGTCTTCGCATGTAGAGAGAGTGCAGCGAAATATCCATGGCACCTGTAATTATGTAATTGGATGTAATTCAAAACGAACATCCCAGGCTTGATATACACAGCAGACAGCTCTTCAAAGGGCTCAGTCTTGCTGTAACCAAAGTACAGGAATGTAGCTCCGGTCCTGTCTGTCTCATGTCGGCGTATGTGCTTTGGATTTTGCATTCTGTTTGGTTTTTGTCTGCGAGTACCATGTCCTGTCTTCCAACCCCACAGCAGCCATCCTCTCCACTTCACACCTCATTCTGGAACCTTCTGTTATGGCCAAAGCCCTGGCAGTTACCTGCTGGCCGTGATGTTCTGTCCAGTCTCAGATGGGCGGTATGAGCAGAACTTGGTCGGTCAGGAGGTTCTGTGTTTGCGTTGCCTCATGCTTGGTGTAGTGAAAGGTTCCCAGCAGTCACGCAGAATGCATTTGTAAAAGCAGAACATATTTTAATGACAGGAATGTGTGAAAATTAAATTTATCTAATTAATCTGATCTGCTTTTACAAATGCATAATTGGTCTAAGATATTATATAGCTGTTTTTTGGGATATTACCGAGTTTTTTACAATTAGTATTTCAGTGCTAGCTGTGTTTATTTCTGTTCTGGTTGGGTCTCAGACCTAGTAACTGATAGATAGTAGGTCTTTTGGGTTGCATTACAAGGAATCACTTGCTGATTAATTGATTCATCTAGCAGTTAATGTTTTTGGTACAATATTAAAAACAACTTAATAAAAAAACAAAACGAAGTTAATAACAAAAATCCTACATACAATGGTTCCTTGGGTGGAGAATATTTGTAACACATGGGTTAAAGTTTTAATATTGTTCAGTTAATATATTAGCAAGTCATCTGCAGTTAAATGGGTCATATGTTTTCTGTACTGATCTCTGAGGAACTTAAGAGTACCTTGTCAGAAAAACCCTCCTAAAGAAGCATTACAAATACAAACTGGTGATATCTTGATATTGAACCTCTTCATTGAATTGTAGTCATAAATCTATTGGCCCAGAATCAGGCTTATAATTATATGCGATAGGTCTTTTTCTCATTATAGTCATCAGCAAGATTAGTATTGTTATAATGATCTTGGATGTTTTATTTAATGACCCCAAGGAAAATTCCTGCTCATGCAGAAGAAATGAAGGCCATGGATATATCTGAGCCGCACAACACTCTGGGTAACTGAAGAGATAATGGACTGATGGCCAGAACAGTTGCTATCGTACAGCGACGGAGGTAAACGAAGGCAGTATGGGGGTTTTTCTGGGAGGTGATGGAAGGAGAGTTTGGAGAGTGAGCATTAGGCGCAGGACCGGGGGAAGGCTGCCCCCCCCCCCCCCCAAATTACGTCCATTTTTTGTACCAGAAGTGATGTCAGAGATATTGATACCAAGTCCTCCTTGGTAGGGACATAGTTTAGCATGCAGCTAATAGGATTTGCAAGGTAATTCTTCACTTGAGGGGGCACAAATAATATACTGCGGTAACACTTTACGAAACAATTCCTTAGTAACTCAGTTACTACCCAAATACAAATCATGAACAAATGTATTTTGTGGTACGTCAGTTCATGATTAATTACGAGTACAATAGTGTATTTTTTTTGTCCTCAGGTAAAGCGCTACCGACTTGCAGATGCCAAATAGCTCCTGCAATAGCTGTCTTATCGCCTTTCCTCTTGGCATTTAATAACCCTATTTCCCTGCCCCCAGAATTTGAGCTTATACTAAGCCATGCTATGAATTTCAGGGGTTACCTTTCGCAGCTCAAGTCCACACTTTGATTTTAGTCAGTTATTGCTACTCTACCTATATGGAGCCTCCACCTAGACCAGTGATCACCATCCCGGCTCCTAGTGATCTATTACTCTGAGGATCATAGGTGCAGGCCTAATTTAACACACCTGATATAGATAATCAGGCCTTTCAGTAGGATCTCAGTATTATAGCCAGCATAGCTTCAACATAGCTGGGTCTAATACTGAGATATTACTGAAGGGCCTGAGTATCTGTATCAGGTATGTTAAATTAGGGCTGCCCCTGAATTCTCTAGGGTGGTAGACCTCTAGGAGCAAGGTTGGTGACCACTGACCTATAACCTTCAGATAATCTCCAGGAAGACCCAGCAGGAATAACTACAGCCAAGAAATTACTTGACACGGCTAAGCTTTCAAAGCATACTAAACTCAAGCATACTAAACTCAGTCCTGCTTTGCTTTTTTTAGTAGAACAATGCTACACTCCAATTCAGAAGGACTCATTTAAATTTTGGAAAATGGAAGACTTCAATTAATCTATGGCAATTATAAAAATTAGAAACAAATCATTTGAAAAAAATTACTACTTGCTCATCATATGGTATTAAGAAAACGAATCTGAGGAATAGTTTCAGAAACAGAGTGTGCAAATATTATTAAGTCTTTCAAGTCTGACTGCTTCTAGTGCGATTAATCTTAGAGCAGTGGTCTAATTTCTAATTTAACCTTTTTATGTGCTTGTTTAACAAAGCTGCTAGGATCATTCTTTTTGGGCACTGGTCCAGTTGTTCAGGAGCGAGACGCTGGCAGCCACTCCAGCCGACTTCCACGGTCCATTAAAGGCGGTTTGAAGGAGCAGCCAACCCAGTGCAGGGAAAGACTCTGGGACCAACTGGAGAATCATGGGGATTGTGAGACAGAGAGAGTAGAGGGGACTGAAAATCAGCCGTGTGCTAAAAGTGCTAATAGATCAGCCGGGTGGGGATGTAGCCAACAACGTCCATCTTCTCTGCTGGGCCATGCTCCCCTGCTTCTGTGGGACGCTATATTAGATGCCAGCTTAGTATGCTGACTCTCCTGCAGCCAGAGGGCGCTCTAGTGCTGGCCCGAAGCCCATGTTAAATTTACATGTATCGGCTTTGGACTGTAAACGTACCCAGGGCGCTATAACCAACAGCACGAGTCACTATGACAAGTGAACTGGGAAAAGATAAATATACGGCCAACATTCCTAATTACCTATTATGTGTTAGATTTGTCGAAGACAAATGTTCTTTTTCCCGGAGGATCTACGGCAGTGTTTCCCAGCCCGATCCTTGGGAACTCACAGACAGCTTACGTTTTTGTTCTCTCCCAGATCCCGGTAGCGCACAACGCAAGTTTGCTTAGGGCGTGGGCAACCCAATTTTGCTAGTTTACTGGAGGAGAAATAGCCGCAGCGGCAGGTGCATGGTCCAAATGGGTTGTACTTAGTCTCGTAATTAGTCATGAGTGTTAGCTTTTCATTGTACGAGACCACAACGGGAACCACTTTTGCCTGTTTGTCATGTGTGTTCAGTTCAGAAAGGCCAGACTACGCTGACAATCACTGCAAGCGAAAGCAAATCAAAAGTGACAACATCACTTAAAAATGAAACAAAACATCAATGTGTAGATTGTGTTTGTGCAGCCAATGCAAATTCTCCCCTGACCTTGACCTTAAACTTTTCATAGCTCACCAGCCATCCCTGCTAGCCTAAGACTTCCTTTCGCTTTCCTCAGTCTCCACACAGTACTGCTCATAAAGGCAAATGACTTTTTCACAAATAATTTTGCCATCGACAGGGATTTTGCTTTTGTGACATTTTCTCGTCACACACTTAATGTTTTCTCCATCTTTGCAACTTTATCACACTCCAGAGAGACCATTTTTGCTGTTGTAGGGACAGAACGAATTTCTGCTTCTTTTCGCTGTATTATGCGAATGCATTACCGACCTTATGGTCCACTTCAGCAAGTTACATGCCACTTTTCAAAAGATCTAAGATTTTAATTTTTTCGTTGAGAGATCCCTCTTAGCCTTTGAGGGACTGCATGGACCGCTTAATTGCTTTATAGGAGCCATTTTTTTCCCACAGAATCAAAGAGTGCAGACAACACGAGTAGCAAACAAATGAGATGTGAGACAAACAAAACTCAAACGACGAGTGCCGGAGCAAGACTAAGCATCTGTGAAATGGCAGGAGGCTATGGCAGGGTATGCCTGCACATTTAATTCGGGTGTATTCAGTATAGTGTTCAGTGGACTGCAAATTCAAGTTTTGGTTCTTGCAACTTTATGGTTTTTTAAATTTTTTTTTTTCAAATATTTTTGATCCGTGGTTGGTTAGGGCCAAAGAGGCAGAAGTCACAGATGCAGAGGGGCTGTAATGCTTGATCACCCCGTATTGAAAAAGAAAATGTTGTGTCCCATTTTGAACCAAAATAGGATGCGATTTGTCTCATTTTCTGAATGCACAACTGCAAGCTTGACTTTGTGAGCACATTAAACTAAAGCACGATTTACTTTTGCATCATCAACTCTCCTGTAATTCAACAGAGTGTTACACTAACAACTCAGAACTCAGAGATTCAAATCCCATGAAGCACACATTAATAGTACATTAATAGTACATTTTCACTCCTTTTTATATAAAAGCTGCAGTTAAATATAAATGACTAATATGTCGAATTTAAAAATTAAGATTTTTTAGATTTTAGTTTTAGATTATTGTCAGTTTTCACTTGAAATTCAGTTTAGTTTTAATTAATTTTCAGTGTGGTTTTATTAGTTTTTTATTAGCTTTCACTTTAAATATATATTACAGTTTAGTTTTTATATATTTTAGTTTCGGTTTAAGTTTCAGTAAATTAGGGATATATCGAAAGGTATGGAACTACATCATGTGTCTGCTCTTTAGAGAATCCTACATAAATACGCAATATAGATTACATAATAATGTCCTTAAAATGGCCAAACCATGTTCCAGGTATTATTAATGTATAAAATTACTCCAACTAAATAGTAGTAAGATCTTTAATGAAAAGTACTTGACATTTGTGACATTTGTTTTTATTTTATTTCAGTTCCTTTCTGAAATAACATGCATTGTTTTCATTTATTTGTAGTATTTCATTTTTTGTATCTTATTTCAAATTGCAAAACTGTTCTCTTATACTTTTACTTTTCCTTTTTCATTAATGGTAATTCCCCCACCCTCGGCTGGGGATTGGAGTCTCATCCCCACTTTGTGTGCACAGTGTTTGCATGTTTCTGGTAGGCTCACCAGCATCTGTGAATCACCCAAAGCGTGTGTGTGTCCGTATGGGTGTGTGAGTGTACCCTGTCACGGACTGACATCTTATCCAGGCTGTCAGCTTGCCTTATGCTACTACCCTTGATCCTAAGTGGTTGGAAGATGGTTAATGTAGACATGCTGTGTATATCAGCCAGTCCTGTCATAAACATTCCTGTGTGAAACACGCAAGAAATGCAAGATCAGCACCTCTCCCAAATCTGTCGCCTTCCCTACATATATCAGTGCCGAGAGGGAGAGAATTAAGGCGGCGGCCTGATGACGGCCCCCAGTGCAGGCGGCTGCCAGCTGCCCCCCGAGGATGGATGTCATGCGGCGTCTGTGGTCCCGTCATCACGCATACTGCATCCTTCCAGCTGGCCCCCCTCTCTCTATCGCAGCTTTGCAGATTGACGGTGCTTCCACTGCGGCCAGGCTGATGACAGCATTTGGTAGCATTTTTCAAGGTAAAGTACTTAAGGGTGTCTGAATTGCAAATTACATGCGCTTGGGGGGGGATTAAAAAATCGTTCATTTTTATTGCGCCTCTGAAACTTTCAAGTGATCTTATCCCAACTTTTTTTAATGCTTACTTTTTCACCCTTAATTAAATTCCCATCCAGGGGCATTGTTTTTGCACCTCTGATGTGAAACAAACAAGAACAGAAATGGCGAGTTGTGTGTGGACGGCGGGGGGAGGGTGGGGGGAATCAGGGTGTGCTGGGGGGGGTCGGTAATGAGACGCAGGAGAGGAGGGAGCGGTCACATCAAAAACTGAAGCTGGGAGGAACAATGGAGAGAGAGCAAGACTGAAAGGATGGGAGAGCTGGAGTTCATGGATAAAAGGAGAAAGATCACAGCTTGCATGGGGTGGAGACTACAGAATGGTTTATAAATAACCTCTGGTAAAGGACACGGACGTGTTACCCAGCGGTTTGCTGGCTCAAATCCCATAGGAGACATAGTTGTAACATCCTAAAGCAAAATACATGAGTTGCACTGGTTGAATATCCAGTTGTAAAAATTGCATGATACTTTGGGTGAGAGTGTCAGAGCAGAAACTAGACTTAAGTTGGAGATTCAGGTCTTACAGTATGTGGTCTTTCATCAGTTCATGCTCTGATATATATTAAATAAATCAGCCCTTTTCCTTTGGCTAAATGTAATCATGACAGGGGAAGGGTGGTGTTTATTTTTTTGAAGAGGAAGATAAATGTAGCTCCATTGTGTTGTAATGAAATTTGCATTAGGTGCTATGTAGGAAATGGGATTTTGTTAAAAAGGCTTTCGGGCCGTCCGTGTTATGGCAGGAGGCCTGTGAGCACGAGTTCCTGGAGAGACCCAAACTGCAGTTCCTGAACCCTGCTGAAGGCCACAAAGGCAAAGGAGTCACAGAACCAAACGATAATTATGTAAATAGTATACGTCAGAGGGAGTGCAAGTCAATTTGTTAATGGGGTACTAATATTTTAGCATACTCAGTAAATGTATAGTTACATAAACTGGGGTTCAGGTGTCTGCTAAATGAATACGATTAGAACAATTAAGATAATGCTTAGTGCATCCTGTGCTATAATTCTGTGGTATATTTGAGGAAACAGGCTGAAACTATAACCCACAGAAGCCAAATAAACAATTTACTGAATAGCTGTAACACAAATAAATACATTCGGATAGTAGCAACACATGGAGAACTGAAATAAACAAAACTACACCTGAAACAAGGCACATGCCCAACCTCAGAATTACAGACATCGGCGCTCTGGTGGCATCCGCCAAGCTCCCAAAAAAATTCCCCTCTGCAGCACGCCGAAAGTTTTTTCATGAATGATACCAGGTTAAGTGTCATGTAACTTTGTGGTGCTGGCTTCCTGTCATGTGACTTTGCAGTGCTATTCTCTGACCGGTGTCCTGTCATGTGACTTTGCAGTGTGCTGGCTTCCTGTCATGTGACTTTGCAGTGCTGTTCTCTGATAGGCTTCCTGTCATGTGACCTTTCCATATGCTGTTTTTTTCTCTGCTCACCTGATCCTCATTAACTCAAGGAACACATCCTTCCATTCCCCATCCTGACCACAGGCTGTTTCATACACCAAAGTAACCCTTTCCATTATTACTGCAAAGGTAAACTCTCTGGCACCAAGTTATTCTGAACATGGGAGTGGCTGCAAAGTCCAGAACATAAGATGAGATTTAAAACCAGCAGTGGAATAGTTCTGCAAACTAAATTAACCTATAAATAAACACTAATTTTAACATATTTGTACCATGCATATGACAGGCCAACTAAACACACAGCACACTCGAAGCAAGTGTGTTTTGAGATGTGATTGGCTTTCCGGATTCTTCTACCTACCTTTTGGTGCCACTGGGCCTCAGCTTCTTAGACTTTTACCTAAAAATCACCTCCATAAATGAGTCACATACAAAACGAAGTGAAGCGTAGGACCTTTACCATGAAAGTATGCATGTTAAGGAACTGCACCATGTGTCTGTTGGGTAGAAATACAGTGTTTGAATCCCCGAGCGCACCGTACTTACTATGTTCCCTCTTTTCAATGTGTGGCTGAGCTCTTTAACATTCTACTTGTGTATTAATTATCGCCTAACCTGGAGTTCTTGACAAAAGGCATGGGGGCTCAACAAAGAGCTCCCATGACTCTGTATCTGGCTTTGATGTGTTGACTTTGCAAGATAAAACTCTTAATTGGGTGGGAGACCACTTTAGCATTGTTCTGAAGTGGATGAGGTGATTTAAGTTGCATTTCTGCAGGAGTTTAGTTTAGAATGCAAATGAATACCACCACCGTTGGAAAAGACCCTTAACCCCAGTGGCTCTAGGGACACTGGCTGACTCCAGGGGTGGACTACGTTCTCTGGGAACCTGAGGCTGGCATGGGTGGGGGGCTCACTAAGTGGGTCGTATGAGGTTTTTTTTGAAGCCGGAAGAGAAACGAGAGGGAATTAAAAATGATGGAACAGCAAAAATATGCTAATCAAAGTGCGGAATACCAGTGGTAAATCTTACCAGTCAAGGTGGGGGTAGGAGTGCCAGATGGGGGACATGGGGGGGACATCAGTCAGCCAAGTTTAAGATATACATTAAACCAAAACTGGCATGTAAATGGTCTGGAGTGGACATTTGATCTGTGTGTTTTGTTGGAAAAAAAACAAACAAACAGAATTTGAGATCAGCTCACCCATGAGTGCAGGGACTAGGGTTACTCCCTCACCAATCCCCC
>JAODJW010000117.1:29801100-29815996 GCA_026777045.1 Hyperopisus bebe | reverse complement strand
CTAATACGGGAGGACGGCGGGAAAGAGGGGTAAAATGCGGTAGTTTCCCGGCCAAAACGGGAGACTTGACAGCTATGCATAGTATACCCATTATGTTATAAGGATAACCGTTTCGTTTTAGCCAGATAAGTTAGAATATAAGGCAAACACGTATCTCGTTATAACAAAAAACGGACAAATTGTATTGAAATTGTATTTTGTCATGGTGGCAATAATACGCTACGGTACGATTCTCTCAAGTAAATATTTCGCGCGCTTCGCTGTTTTCGTCGCCTGTGCGCGGGTGCGAAGTGACGGCCATTTTGGCTCTACGCAACAGGAAAGAATTTGGTCGAATGCAGGCCTGACGGTGGATCCGAAATGAAACCTCGTCAATCTCCGTTTTAACTTCCGGGGGAGGAGTCTAGCGATATCGGAAATGACCAAAGGAACGCGGAGTCATTTTATCTACGCTGAGGCGCGCTGAAGCGCAATATCCTAGTGCGCAGTTTGCCGAAGGAGTCTCTGCGCGGTAGTAGAGGCACTTATTTGAATTAAAGAGCTTAATCGATTTGTTTCCAGTTATTTAAGAATACAGTACGTTTTGTGCTAGCGACGTAGCAAGGTGACTTTTGTTGTAGACGTTTAAAGTCGAGTTTTGATCATGTTTGAGGCACGTCTAGTCCAGGGTTCGATTCTGAAAAAGGTTTTGGAGGCGCTTAAGGACCTCATCACCGAAGCTTGTTGGGATGTCAGCTCGTCGGGGATCTCGCTGCAAAGCATGGACTCATCCCATGTCTCCCTGGTCCAGCTCACCCTGCGGAGTGATGGCTTCGACTCCTACCGATGTGACCGAAACCTCGCCATGGGAGTTAACTTGAGCAGGTGACTGTCCTGAATTAGGAAATGGCGTACAGTAGTCATAGTTCAGTCCTTTCCTTACCTTTGTAAGATAATGATTAGTCGTTATTTTAAGTGCAATTTCTGTATCTGAGTGCACGGGGTATGTCTTCTGGAACTTGGCATGAGTGATGATATGAAGGGTTAGGCATGTCTGTACATGTCTGCACAATAACCCCGGGGTGCTGGATATTTATAAATTAAATGCGTACCTAGTTACTTAAATCGATTAATCTGTGCAAAGGCAGCCTGCGTAAATCATATTACCATACTAAGCGATTTTTAAAATGTGCGGGTGTGGTTCGGTTTGCAGAAGAAACTCACTGTAGCATTGGATTACAGTAAATGCGAAAAAGAATAGAAATGACCTCGTGATGAAATCAAAAAATAGTGAAACAGTGGATTAGATACTGATAACCAAAATGTAAAGCTATCCTGTGCCTCTCCTCTTTGATGGCCACGGGCCGCTACGAGCTGTAAAGAGACTTGTGGTGACGTCACTAAGGCGCCAAATCTTAAGAGTCTTAGCGCGAAATTGCAGCACAGCCATGTGCACCCTTATAATCAACCCAGCATTGATCAAACGGTAGATTTTTTTATATTTCCGATTCAGTTGCCGGGCGTTATGTTTATTAAGTGGTGTAAGAAATGAAATAAAAATTAAATATTGCAAGTTATCTTACAAATGAAAACCAGTGGTTGGCTGGTATACTTTTTTATAAATATATATATATATAATATAATTTCTGAATTTCCTGTATGTGTAATCTGAATGTGCATTTCTGGATCTTTACAGCATGTCCAAGATCCTAAAATGTGCTGGTAATGAAGATATCATCACAATGCGGGCAGAGGACAATGCAGACACGCTGGCCCTGGTCTTTGAGACGCCCAGTAAGTTATTTTAAACCTTAAAACCTTAAGCATGATGCCATGGCTTTAAGGAAACGCTGCATCCCTAGGTGACAAGCAACTGCTAGGATTTGTTCACTTGATACTGTTTTTTGTTCCATGTGTGATTCGATTTTTATGATGTAAACCAACCACATTCTCTCTCAGACCAGGAGAAGGTGTCTGACTATGAGATGAAGCTGATGGACTTGGATGTCGAGCAGCTAGGTATTCCTGTAAGTGCAATTCCTGTCATGCTCTTTGTGTCCCACCAAAAGACTGCTGGTGCCAAGTAGCTGTGGAGTGATTATCTTTTTCATTGCACTGTATATGAGTCGTCATGGTTGCGTATTTGATTTTATTGCCAGATATTTGTCATGCTGCTCCTTTAAATCCCGCCCACTGTACCATGTGACACTGACAGCTGTGAAGTGACGCGTCCCCTTCTTCTCCCCAGGAGCAGGAGTACAGCTGTGTGGTGAAGATGCCGTCGGGCGAGTTCGCCCGTATTTGCAGGGACCTGTCCCAGATCGGAGATGCAGTCATGATCTCATGTGCCAAGGACGGCGTCAAGTTCTCTGCCTCCGGAGAGCTGGGCACGGGCAACATCAAGCTCTCGCAGACCAGCAGTGTGGACAAAGAGGATGAGGCGGTTAGTCTCCATTTAAGGGCAAGGGATGCTGGGAGTCAAAGACCACTAACCACTACGAAGACCCTTGATCGCACTTCTTTTTTGCTAACATATACTTAAGCATTTCTTGTAAGTAGATAGTATGTGGGTCTTAATTTTTGAGTCTGATTGATCTAATACTATTCAGTGGAATCTAGATTTGGCAGCGTGGGCACAGTACTTTCACGAAAATGCTGAATATCTAGCACTTTATGACTGCCAATAAGTGGCCTTAGTAGGTGTTAAGATGGTGGTTGTCAGGATGTGCAGCTTATGTAAACGTTGCGAATTGAAGGCGGTACCCGTACGTGAACTCCTGCATCTCCTCTCCAGGTGACGATTGAGATGAACGAGCCTGTGCAACTCATCTTTGCCCTGAACTATCTCAACTTCTTCACCAAGGCCACACCCCTCTCCAAGACTGTGGTCCTCAGCATGTCTGCAGATATTCCCCTGGGTGCGTATCCCTGCCATGTCAGGCTGCAACCCCTCACACATCAGTAGATTAAAATTCATGAGTTTCATTACGCTGTGAGCAATTGATTCCTTGATAAGTGATTTTTTTTCCCCGTGTGTCTTAAATGTGTACAATTCAAGCCACAGTATCAACACATTGGTCTTTGTACAAGATATCAAATAGTGGTATAACACACTGATAAATCTTCTGATTAAACTTTTGAAATAGGGTCAGGTCAGTGCTTTTCCTCTAAGCTTTGGCCGTACAACAGCAGATTTTCCCAATGATTTCAAATATATGTGTTCGTTCATATTGCTTATTTTATCATTTTACTTATGCAAGTAATCCATCTGGAAAGAATCACCGAAGTAAACGTCTTTTTTTCTTTGACAGTGGTGGAGTACAAAATCGCAGATATGGGCCATGTAAAGTATTACCTGGCACCCAAGATTGATGAGGAGGCCTCCTGATTGGTTGACCACGGAGCAATGGACCAATGAGCTTGTTTGTGGGAGCGGCCAGTTTCCTATGAAAATTTCATTTTGAATAAATCTGCTGCATTAGGAATATTGTACCAGGAACAACCAATTTTGAGCAGAAGCAAGTTGCTCCAGCAAATGTGTGTGGGGGTTTGAGTTCATGAAATAAGTGTATTACATTAATTGGTCTATTATGTGGGGGGACGGTGAACAGTAGTGTTTTTTTTTTTTGTTTGTTTGTTTTTTTTGCTGTAGTCCTGGGTATTTTTTTTCTTTTAAAATGATTTCATTTGGTCAGAAGCCCAGTCAGCCTTTTCTGTCTTTCCCCGCTTTATTCACGCCTAATGATTCAGCAGAATGTTCCCTTCCGAATTGTAGATATCGTTTTCCTGTAAATATATATTGTTTGGTCCAGTTTTACCTTTTTGTATAACTTTTATTGAAAATAAATACGTCTATGCAGCTAAATACTGTGTCAGTTCAGTTGTTTTAGGTGGTTGGTGCTCTGGCCTGTGGAAGGTTTGCTATGAGACCTGCGCAGGGGTACAGGACTGTGTCCTGCCTCCAGTGCTGTCGCCCTCTTCAAAGCAAATGGCTTGATTTTCAACCCATAGTACTAAAGATTCTTGTCTTAATGATGAGGTTTATCTTAAAGAATCAGGCCGAAAACCTGTGTAATTTTGCTTTAAAGTAATGAGATCGATGGATTATGGAAAAGTGGTGTGTAGCTGAGTCCCCATGCCCAGAAGGTTGTGGGTTCAGATCTCAGGAATAGACCTGAACCCATGCTCTTCTGTTTTGCTCAATAATGCTTTTTTCTTTCTCACCAGTAGGTGCCACCATTTAGTCACTAATCGAGAAACCTGTCATGTATAAAGTTTTTTTTTTCTTCCTCTACAAGCGGTTCCTCTTTTACGATGTGCCGTCCATGATTAGGGAATATTAGAATTTATTCAGGGCTGATGAACTTGAGCAATATCCATACTGGGTGTGGATTATGAGAATAGGTAAAATGCTGATTATTTCTGCTACAACGACACCCTACATGAAGCAGAAATGCTCTCAACACGGGAGGGAAATGGTTAGCATAAGCATAACTTGCATCTATGCTTCTCATTTAGGGTGTCCATTTGGGGGGAGAGAATTAATGGTTATATGTAACACCTCTGATTAACAAAGCCAGCATTCCTGTAGCCTGAATCTAAGCACTAGTCAGGTGAATAAAAATGATCTGGATCAGAGAGCAGTAAACCCTTCGATCTCAGTTGAATAATGAAAAATATATTGCATCAGATTCATTCATTCATTCATTTTCTGTTACTGCTTGTCCTATTCAGGGTCAGGGGTGGAGGTAGGGGTGCGGGTGGGAGTGGGACAGTATCCCACCCAGAGGCTACGGGTGCAAAGCAGGGAACAAGCCAGGATGGGTTCATCGGATCTTTTAATTATAATGCCTTGTTTTTCATATCAACTTTTTAGAAATAGTTGACTCATCCAATTTGCTTTCAACTGAACTAGGCGTTCTCATTTTAGGTGGTGTTTTGATTCAATACACTGTGTTCAACAAATTTGGATTAGGTTTTGAATCCATCCATCCATCAATCTTCTGGTATGGGCTCACAGTGTTGGCACAAGGCCAGTGACACACTGGACGGGATGTTTGTGACTCTGCCGCACATTGGCAGTTTATCCATCAGTTTGTGAAACCGTTTAACCCAGTGAGATATCTTTTCTTGAGTCACTGCAGTATTAGCACTGCAGACTGTCATTTCACTGTAAGCCTGGAGCTGATCCCAGGGAGCACGGTGTATGAGGTAAGGGACACTGGACGTAATGCCAGGCCAGTGCAGGTCACACACTCTCAGTCTGCGGGTACATTAGGGAGGCTTTTTTATGAACACAGAAGATGTGGAATCAAGTCCCAACTCACTAGGCACGAGGCTACATTGCTATCCACTGAACAGTATCGCAGCCTTGTGTTATGATCGCAAACAGTATTAAAAATACATTTATCTTTAAAATGGGTTTACAAATGGGGTGCAGATATTGCGAAGACAGTGAATATATATAAAACGGTGAGGAGCGCAAACATAATGTTTTCGGTCTCCTCCCCATATGGCTGGCTTGCCGGCAGCGAAGCGGTACCAAAGATGTAGGCAAATTGACAGCGGTCAGTGCCTCATCCTCAGAGGTCATCAGCGAAAGGAGAAAACAAACGGGACTGAGAGGAAATGAAGGCGAAATAATTAAGCTGTCAGCCTTGTTAGCGCTTGATTAAAAAGTGTGACATGCCTTTTGAGCAGGTTAACTACTTTAGTTAACTAATTAGTGAGAGGCAGATTAACGTGGAATTATGGGAGCCGGTCTCAGAGATTGACCAGGTTGCTGGCTTTTTTGCGCTAAGGTTGAGAGTCGGTACGTCTTCATGCTGCCTTACATAACCTGTTTGACATGCGCCGGTATGCGCATGTCGGTATGCGTTCACCTCCTGTTGCTTCCTTTTTATCTGTCATCCTCTAATGTTCCTCTTCCTAGCCGACCCATTAATTACAGTAGTCAATAGGAGGATTTCGGAAGGCGACAGAGAGATAATCTTCTTCGGTAAGTTGACTCTGAAGGTTATTTGTGACGTTGCTTCCTGATTAAAAAAAGAGACATTTTCTTCTCACCTTTTTAACTTTTTAGAAGAATCTTTCCCCTTTCTAGTTGGTACAGCATTGACAATCTCCTTCAGATGTTGAATTCTTCATGTATGGAGCCTAGATCATATAATTGTTATATGTTTAGCTGGTCAATATACAGCATAGCTTGTCTGTGGCCATTTGCTAGGCTATATCCTCTTAATTGTCACAGCTGGATATGCAAATAACTCTTTTAAAGAAAAATTACTTGAGGATATATATCTTGTTGTTTTGAATGTGTAATATGAGAACCCAATGCACATAACAGCGAAATTCTTAGAGCTACTTTTTAAAATTACATAGCATAGACTCATGGTACCACATCAAACCCATACACATTCAACGGATCCTTGTAGTGCCTCAGTCCTCAGGAGACCACGGGCTGAGGCTTGTTTCTGGAGCTGGATTTGCTAAAAATAGACCGAGAGCGTGAGATGGACCTGTAGGCAGTTGCGTACCTACAGAGGGACTGAACTTCTGGATGAAACATGTAGCTGTATTGATCATATTAGATGAAGCACATAATTGTATCGGTCATATTGGAGGAGACTAATTGGTTTACTAATTGGGTGATTTATAATTTTACAGCAGATGCCAGTAGTTCCATCATAACAGAGACATTTTTCCAAACAAAGGTCTATAAAGATGCGCATAGAGTTCAAGCATCTAGAATTGTCTGCTTTAGTGTTTGCAAGAATAAGGGTGCTGATCGTTTCTGGGCAGGGTAAGGTCAGCTAATGAGGCGTATCGTCATCCACGTCTTCCTTATTCCCAGTCGATTTCCCTCCAGATATTCCACGCAGACCCTGAACCTGACTGTTTATCTAAGTTCCCAGTTTAATTGTGACGTGTTCCAATAGGGCGAAGAGCAGTGCAATGAAAGATATGGCAGTGCGAGAGAAAAGAGTACAAGATCAGGACTGAGGTGCTTTACAAGGGAGGAAGGAAAGGAGGGACCAAAGCCTCCCTAAAATGGAGGGGAAAAAGACCTATGGGTGTAGATCAACTGGGGGCCCAGCCCCCCCTGAGCATGCTAGGCTTGTATCATACAAACAGAAAAAATGATGCTGCGTTTGTTTGGTTGGTTTTTCTTTGCCCAAGCTTAATTTCTTATGTTCTTATTAGTTAGAGTATGGAATAGTCTTCCTGCTAGTGTAGCACAAGCTAAAACCCTGGGTTCCTTTAAATTACAGCTAGATAAGATTTTAATAACTCTGAGATATTAGTTAAGTTCTCCCCAAATGAGCTTGATGGGCCGAAAGGCCTCCTCTCGTTTGTAAGTTTCTTATGTTCTTATGTTCATGCTGATTCTGTTAGACCCACTTCACCTCTCCTCAGAAAGCCTCTGTCCCTTCTCTCTTCCTCCAGGCTGTCCGGTGATGCATCTCACAGCATTGTTCTGAAAAAGTTATTTCTACATGAGCTCCCGTTCAGACTTTGTCATTCGCTCTTCTCCCCTCTGTTTCACATCCTGTCTCTCTCTTCTTTACTGTCCCTCTTAGGTCTGCATGTTATTCCATCATTTCTTCTGTCTTCCTCTCCATCTGCCTCCTTGCAGATTAATTGCATCCTTGGCACTAGCAACAGTTTCCATAGCGACGAGCCCCCCTAACCCTCCTGTTCCACCCGTTTAAGGTACACCGCTGGCATTCCTCTGGTTGATTCCCATCGGAAATGTGCTGCTTAGAAGAGAAATAATTAAGTTGTGTCTAAAGCAAATGGATTCCGTTCATATCGATGGAAGCATCTTGACCGCTGTAACTTCACTGAACAAATATTTTTATTCACTGCTTAATCCCGCAATTACTGCCTTTGACCTTTGACGGAACACGCAGTTTTTGTGGGTGCTGCTTGGAAATGCAAGGCCAGTATTTGTGTTTCTTGGGTCTTTAAATAAAACTACATAAGAAACTTTAACTGACATCTACATTGCACTGTACCTCACTGGAGAATGATAACCAGGACTGTAGACTTATCAGTTATATAATTATAGTGGTTGTTATGGTATGTTCAATATTCTCACTTTGGTTTAGCTCAGAAATGAGCCGACTTTGTGAAGAGAGACCCTAAATTGATGGGAGACATTTATCATCATAACATCCTACTGGCAAAAAAGTGACGATTTTTGTTGCACCTAATATGATTCATGTTGTCCTGCAAAGAAACCTGATTCTAGTTCAACCTCACCATCCTTACCGAATATGAATGAGAGTTTGGCAGAGATTCCTGTGGAGTCGACTGTCCTGATATGGAAGGACAAGCAGGTAGTCTGTGCCGTCGATCCACCGCGAAACATAAGGCGGGAACAGCGGCAGCTATCTGTGTGACTGAGAGTCGAGGTGTGTGACTGACGTTTGGCACTGACTTGCTGGATGGGTATATGAGGGTGACGAATGGGTCAGTAAGAATGACGTCCAAGTCCTGGGTTCACTCTCTTAAAAGAGTACAGTAGCTTGTTGGCGTGACAGTCCTAGCACAGATCCGGACCACGGGCATCGTTAGGTCCGATCACCCAGGGCTATAGCCTGGAGCATTTTAAGCCTAACCCCGAGTATTTTCAGCCCCGATGACAGTCTTCCTCCCAAAGAAAGAAGTCAAGCCCCAGATAAGCTTGACTTAGCCCCTAGTGTTTTCATCAGTTAGAAACATCCAGACCATAGTCTAAGAAGGTATTTGTACTTCAGGGAACATGTAAGAAAGTCAGGACGGAAGATCTGAATAATTTGGCTGATCTAATAAACCAGTAATCAATGAAATGCTATTACAGCTAAATGGCAACTTCGTTTTTGGATTTGCTAAAAAGGTTATTTCACCAAGGTTGCCTACATCACGCAAAATCTTGTGAAAGGTTTTGAAGAATTAAATAGGTTATTAATAACTTCCAATTTGAATAAATCTGCGACCACACGCATCAGCTGAACCATGTGCCGAGCAGGTTTATGATAAACCACAGAAAAGATCACCTCTTGAGGCATTTATGCGATTTCTAAAGGGACACAGCTGTTGGCTTTATATAGCTGTTGCGACTTAAGCTGCAGTCGTAAAACACGGTAACCGAGTTTAAAAAACCACGCGACTTTTTCAGCTACATTGAACAGCATTTTCCCTACGTGTTCACGATCATCTCTCCGTCCATTATTATTTGCTGTATTGTTGTTGTATAAAAAATATTGTTGCATAAAATGTATTTTCAATATGATGAAAAAATCAAAATCGTTTCTACCTTTGGAAAATGTAACAAATACATGCATTTATTAGACATGTAAAGGAAAAAAAGTTAACAAGAATATGGTTTGGTGTAATTCAGATATTGACTGACCATCCGGTCACTGGCATTGTTCAGGTCGTCAATAACTTGATCTTCAAATAATGTGAAGAGACGTTTTCATTATATAAATATCTTGCTGGGATCGAAGGCAGGAAGGGCATCGCGTTCGCACACCCTCCCGCGATTCTCTCCGCGTCTCCATCAATCCGTTTTGCCTTTTCCTCGCTCACTCTCTCTCTCCCTCCAGTCATACGGGGGGCCGCAGCGTCTCGCTTCTCTCACACAGACAGTGAAACGCGGGCGCCGGACGCGCAAACGGGACTTCTCCGCGCAGGGGCGCAGCGAAGCTGATCATGCAGGTAACTGTAATGCCTTTCGATTCTTGTATTATTCTTGTATTGTGTTTGTTCCGTTAGATCCGGAATGAATGTTTCGGCTCAAGCGTAATGCTTATTTGCTCAGAACAAACTATGCTTACTTCCCCGTCTATTTGTTTAATTGAAACATTAATGTCCTTAGCGTGAAAGTTAAACAATCGTCTCTTACGATACGAGACTCAAAAGTATTATAATACTTCGCGTTGATCAGTATTTTTCTGAATGGGGTTTTGTATGTTCAGGACAGCAGACGTTGAATCCATTGTCACTTTAATAAGTGTTCACTTAACTCATTGTGTTCACTTAACTCATAAGATCTTTTCATTGTCTCTTCGAACATCTTAAATTATTTTTAAAAGCACTTAAATGGTGTAAGTACCTGGTTTTTGTGTATATTCATGTATCTAAGCAGGGTTCCCCAGTTCTGGGGGGCAGATTCCAACACAGCGTGCAGATTTCCCTGCTTAAGCACATTTTAATCAGCTAACTACCAGGTGGGAAATCTGGAAGCCATATTGGAATCTGGCCCCCCAGGATCGGAACCGGGAAGCCCTGATCTAAGTGGTGCATATTTCGCAACATTTCCAGCTGCTTCTTCTGAGCTGTATACAGTGTTCAACAGTATGCAGCATCCACTGGTATACAGCGTCACAGCGTCCAACGGTATACAGTGTCAACTGCATCCAACGGTACACAGCGTCCAACGGTATACAGTGTCACAGCGTCCAACGGTACACAGCGTCCAACGGTATACAGCGTCAACTGCATCCAACGGTACACAGCGTCCAACGGTATACAGTGTCACAGCGTCCAATGGTACACAGCGTCCAACGGTATACAGTGTCACAGCGTCCACTGGTACACAGCGTCCAACGGTATACAGTGTCACAGTGTCCACTGGTACACAGCGTCCAATGGTATACAGTGTCACAGCGTCCGTTCTAAGGGAATGAAGACACTGATGTTGTACATTTCACAAATGCCAGGAGCACCTCTACCTGGCCCCACTGTACTTGTGATCCAGCAAGCATTGCTACCTCTCAGATGGCTTTGCACCAGTATGGCCCCCTATCACCAGCACGCCCATGGAGTTAGGATTAGTATAGAGGTACACAGCCGTCCTGTTAGGTTTCCTCACACGTGGTGTGTAGGTCTTCTAAGCACCTCTGTGAGAATATATATCCCATCCTGCGTTTGACCTGTGTTGGTAAATACATGCAAATGTTATTTGGCAGCCGTGCAGTTAAGTGTAGCTGGGAGAAAAATAAGAGAATTGGGGGAAAGATGGTTTCTGTGCATCTAGAGAATGGGAAATAGCCTGCAGACTGGAAAAATGTAGAAATGTGAAGTCTTAGTGATGTAGAGCAGCAGTAATGTGTTTTCCACCAACGCTCAATGCAGGCATGCGATGCGTCCTGACACTCGCAGTCTCGCTCAGGGAGATAAACAGTCAGTGTGCAGAAATCAAAGAAATCAAGCTGCTGTACACAGGCAGTGGGTGCGGATTCCAGTGATGAGGGTATGTCTGAAGCCTTCAGAAGCTGCTTGTTATCAGCATATGGAGGACTTATGGTACATGTCCAGGACAGCTGCCATGGAGTCTATCCACAAACAAGACCCTGAGAAAGACATGGGCCACATTAATCTCACCCAAAGCCAACATCAGCCAAGCACAGGGCGAACCCTTACCCAGAGCCAGTGAGGTCCCACCAAGGCAGCTGAGTACTGGTGCTGCGTCATTGTCTTTGTGACTTTTGGGCTGGTCCTGGTCACATGGCGCTCCTGGGTCCACCCTGGATGTTTAGCTGAATTCAGAGTAACAATGGTAATAACCATAACTGTTGCATGAATACGTGTCCCACGAAAAGGCTTTTCCTGGCTGCACGGGGCACAAGGCAGGCATGTGCCCTGAACAGGATGGCAATCCGTTTTTGGCCGTTGGCAACATTATGGGCACCTTGACGGGCGCCTTGATGGGCACCTTGGCGTCCCCACCCTGCTGCAACCAGGGTACTCGGAGGAAGCCCACATGACAGGGAGAGAACATGCAGACTCCACACACACGCAAAGCGGAGAGGCCATACAAACCTGCAGGTGCCAGAGTTTCCGTACTGAACCACTGCGGTATGACGCCGAATTACAAGGTAATATGCCAAGTTTAGCGTAACACAACAATTTTGAAATGCTGAAATTAAACTGTCAAATCGAACCTGTTCTGGTTTGTCCCTCAGGACAGCTGTTCAGTTTCATATTCTGTAATTGTAGCTTACAGAATATCAAAAAGAATCGCTAAGCGCGGTGTTTGGACCAGATGTGCTGATCTGGCTTGAACAGGAAAGTACCGTATCTCCCTTTGCTGTTTGGTGTGAAGGAGCATCCGTCAGGCGTGTGTGTTTATATCGCAGTCGCAGGCGTCTCCATGAGTTGGCTGTGGGTTGCGGCCTTTACTGTCATAGATATGCATCTAGGACTGCAGAGCCAGGTTTTGCCTGTATGGCGCCCTCTGTTGGTAACATCGTGCATTACATGGCTCCTCACATGAAGCTTATGTTGACCGAGTAGAGAATTGGTGAAAGACTGCCGCTGTCTCTCTTTCTTTCTTTGTTGTCAGATTAGGATAGTTATGAACTCATACCTTCAAGGTCACCAGTTCAAGTACCAGGAGGAGCCCAATTGTTGTACCTTTAAAAAAAAGGAAAAAATTTATGCTCTAGTTGTTCCAGTAAACTATAATGCTGTATGAAAGGGTAGAAGAGTAAACATCCCTTCTCCATTTTCTCATTTTTACTGGCTTACAGATCTTTATTTGCTTTCTTGTCCCCAATTCGAAACCCTTGAATCTATTTTCTGTCTTTTTTTCCAGTTATTGAAATTCCTTTAGGTTTCCATTTTCTCAGTCCTTCATTCCCCTTCCTTCATTCCCCTTCCGTAACAGGGCACAACTCCAGCTACGGTCTCACACAGCACTGCTAAACCAGAACATCACCTCCATTTTGCTATTAAAAGCACTCTGCTGTCATTCTCCCCAACTTTCTCAGTATAACAGGCATTTTATTGATCACTTTTTTGAAAACAGCACTTTTTGCCCAGATTTGCTGTGAGCTGGGTGCTCTGTTGGGAACAATAGTTGCTGTGATCATACTGTTCTCTGGCAGGGATGAGCAATGCTTTGTATTTATTCTCTTTTATTATGTTAGAAATATCGGGGATGACATCCAGACATGGGGGGGGGGGGATTTCAGATATTCAAGATATTTTGTTGCCGATTTGTAATGAGTGTATTATAATACATTCTCAATTAGAAAGAACAATGAACCATGTACAAATTATATAGGAATATGCAAGCAGACATGGATCAAAGAAACTCTTCATTTATCTGCTGGTGAGTTTCCTTCAGTTCCTACCAGTGATGGGAATAGCTTAAAACTGGTTGATTTGGCCCTGTGTTACATTTTGCGCAGTGTGCAGGTTATTGATTTTATTATTTATTATTTAGTCTCTGTGTTGTTCTGGGCCAACCTCACAAGCCTCTGTTTGGCCATCATGTGCTGAGTTGTTGCCCAACCAAACCATACCGTAATACCTTCAGTATGATGGCACCATAGCTCAGGACATGGAAAAAAGCTGGAACAATAGAGAGGGAGGCAGAAGAAGAGCGAGTTTGGATGAGAAGAAGAGAACTGGGGGAGTTGTGAAGGTCAAAGAGAGGAAAGAAAAGATGGAGAAGCAAGTAAATGGGCCGTGTGGAGAAGATGAGATGGGGCAGGTTCCTCTGACTGAGTGGGAAAGATGATGAGGTGAGAGGAGAGGTGAGAGCCTCAGCAGGCAGGGTCTGTGTCGGGCAGGAGGACTGGGGGGGCTTTGAGCATGCACGTGTCCACCAGTGACGTCAGGCAGATCTTCAGCCAGCCCAGAATGTGGGACCTTAATCATGCATGATGCAGTCCACTACCTGAAGCAGGGCTTTTACTAATAGATAGAACACGTCAGAGGATAATGCATTCGCCGCTTCCCTTTCCAGAATGTGAAGAAAAGCAAAATTAAACTCCAGATCCAGAAATTAAAATTTTGAGAGAACCAGAAAACAAAATGGATTTTTGAGGATTTATTTCACAAGCACAACTGATGTAGTTAAAAACTGCAGTCTAGCTAATATAAAGCAGTAGCTATTCGTTGTATATTTCACTCCAAACCCAATTTGCACATCGATCATCAATTATCTCAATAAATAGCCCAGTGACAAAAAGCTATTTAACCAGACAGGTTGACTTGTAAGACTGACCTGTTGCTGTTGTGCAATGATTGCCAACTGGTCGATCACTAAGACAAAATTAACAGAGAGTCCCCCCCCCCCTTCTCTGGTCACAGTTGTGGTTTGGTAGCTCGGCAGTGTATTGGTCAAAGGAAAAGTAGCTCTCAACAGAATGAGGGTGGCAGGGAACAGGGGGGGTAATTAAGGGTAAACATGACTGCCATTCAGGATGGATGGACCCCATATTCTGCACCAATTGGTTCAGAAATTGCATTTCTTTGCAGTTTCAAAGATGGATTTATGATATCTGAGCCTGAACACCGCTTCAGTTTCCATTGGCGGCTCTCTGATTTGGCGACTTTTGCGAGGTTCCGGAGAGGGAGTCGGAAGAATCCAGTGTGCCGTTACTGTGGCCCGACTCCTCGGATGAAATGTCTGGGTCGGGTCGCTAACCGCTACGGCGTTGGGGAAATCTGAGAGCACCTGGCTGACCTTGCGAGATGACAGTGCCGGGTGGAGGGCTGAGTAGTGTGGGAACTCGGCCAGTCAGCGGCCATGATGCTTGGCTCGGTCCTCTCCGTTATCCTGCTTCAGGAGATGCTCCTGATCACAGCCATGACTGACCCCGGGACTGACCTGCTGTCCTTCACAGCCATGACTGACACCGGGACTGACCTGCTGTCCTTCTTACCTTCTTCTGACCCTATTCATACGTCTGCATCCTCATTTATATCGTAGTAATTAATCAATTAGCGAATGCTATTACCCAGAGGGATGTGCTCAGTTTTGAATTTTACAGGAATCATAAGTCACACAAGTCAATGTGTTTAGTGCTTTTCCCCTTGGGATTTTGGTGACATGTGCAATGCAATTGCAATGCAATTTTATTTATATAGCGCATTATCACAACATTACATTGTCTCAATGCGCTTTACATTTCTG
>JAODJW010000117.1:29746236-29761552 GCA_026777045.1 Hyperopisus bebe | reverse complement strand
GGTCAAGATGATGGTCATGGGACGTTGGGTGATGAAGCCTGAGGTTGAATACCGAGTCTAGTTGCTGTGTCATGAACCATCTTCTTCTGTGTGGGCATCACCACCCTGCTGCAGACCACGCTGGGCTGCCGGTAACACGCCGCAGGGCCTTCCGTCTGTCTACCCTGCACTCTTCCGTTTATGTTCCACCTCGGCCACCGTTTTTCTGTTCAAAAACAGGAGTTAGCGGCTTATTAGCGACAAAGCAGGTTTACTCACTTTGATTGATTTCACCAGCCGAAAAAGACCATTAGGTTCCTCCTGACAGGGAAAGGTTTTCACTGAAGCTCCCAGATTTCGTGAGTAAGAAAAAAGCCTCGAAATGTCCCTGTGTAGAAGCAGGCACCATCCGCTATCAGCAGTATTTCTGCTGTGTCAGGGTGACTCTCCTACCGGCTGTCTGCTGCAACTGCTGATTAAGTTCATTCTTGACTTGTCAGCTTTTGGAGGAAAGAACACAACCATGCAGGAAAGTCTGCATGACGGTGAGGCTGCTGTTCCCTCCCAGGCCGGTCTGCGAAGACAGCGGCTTGATTTAAGTACAAAGGGAACTGAGTCACCCACAGTGAAAATGAAGCTAATTTAGGATTGATGAAGAGAATTAAGCCCAGGAAAGGCGTGACGAGCATATGTGCTCCAGGTGATGATTTTACCTTTTTTTGTTTGATGTCACAGGTGAAAGCCAAGGGGACTCCATCCTTTTTTCCACTTTTTATGAACAAGTACAAAGTGTGCATTGGCACTGTGAACTCGTGCGATTTTTCATATTAATCTCACCACAGTGTCATGACTAGGGGCTGCAAACCCCCCTGTGGTACCAAGCTATAGACGCACAGATGTTCGCTACTCCTCACTTCCTCAAATCCCTTCTAAAGACGTACTCTAGATCTTCCCTTTATTCAGTAAATAGCCACCACAGTCCTTCTTCCTCTTTCATTTTAAGCAGCTGGGACAATGTAAGCCCCTGTGGGCCATAACGATGAGCTCGAGCAGCTGTAGTTAATAAATAAGGCCATATTTAACTGTGGTTGTGCTCACGTTGAGATGCTGAAGGCTTTTTCACTGAATAGACTGCCTCATGTGAGTGCAGTATCCGGCTTATAAGCCGCATGCAGAGCCCTGACCCAGGACGACCCTTACTCTCTAATTTGTCATTTTTAAAAGGTGGGGCTTTTCTACACTCACGCGTCCCAACTACTAGCTGAAAATATCTGCTTTTTTGCCCCCCTCCCCCCATAGATTTGATGTAAATAGCCTGCAAGTGAAACTCTTCCAACCACACGACGCTGAAAGCTTTGAGTGTTTTTTTGTTTTTGTTTTTTTATTATTTTTTCCCCATGCGGCCTGATGAAACCCCTACGATATTTCTGGAAATCCTGATAGAAAAAGAAGTGAATTTATCTTTCAGACTGCTTTGTTGTTTGTAAAAGTCCACTTTGGTTTGTGAGATTACAGGACCACAAACACACTTCTCTAAACATGGTTTTCTGGAGGAGGTCCCAAAACAGGGTTTTACACACAGAACTTACCAGTGTTTCTACTCGCATCTTAAAGTATCATACTAGCCTGGGTATGACATCACATTATGGAATTTACGGAATTGGACGCGTTTAGGGTTTAGGGAAGTCTGTCTTTTAAAGTTTGTGAGTGTACACTTTTGCTGGTTTGCTTGGAACTGGTGAACAATGTGTGAGTCAGGAGATTCCCACTTTCTAGAGTAGAGATGAGGAAAAGCACAGGAAGTGGGTGACTGTCACATGAGGTGTCATGATGAGTCAGACCATAGCCCCTAACACCCTCCCTCTTCTACAGGTGCAGTTTTGATCATTAATTATTGATGAATTAAAACACTAATTAGGGGGGTGTAGTTGATAAAAAAAATGGTGTCTTGATCAAGTCAATTAAATTATTTAGTTATAAATAATTTAAATAAAGTAGATATGTTTTTATCTGGTGGAATCATTAGAGAGATCTGCCACATTCCTCATGATCATTTGCTACCTTCCATTCCCAAGGCCTTAGTGACTTTAGTAGTGACATCTAGTTGTTTGATGATAATATTACACTGGAAATAAACTTCAAAGAAATCATTTTTCTTTGGTGTCTGTTTTGTCTTTCTCAGCCTCCCCCTCTTCCAGGCCAGTGCCTTTGCCTTTCTGGCTCCTGCCCGCGCCATCCTGTCCCTCGACAAATGGAAGTGTAACAGCACAGGTGAGGTCACATGACAGGTAGCTGAGCGTGATCCTCCGCCAGAGCGAATCTGAGGAAGGAATCTGGTGGCCCAGCTGGAATCCTTCTCCCCGTAAAGGGCTGTATGGCTGGCTGCATGCATAGGTTTTTACATAAACTGAAAGTCACACGACTTCATATGCGAAATCTCACCCAGGATTAGAACATCTGTGAGTGAAATGTAAGAATCGTGAGTGAAAGCGTAATTCTTTCTTTTCCCTTCCTCCATCTCCTCCTCCCTTTCTCTCTCTCCCTTTCACTTAGTCGCTCCTGTGATAAATGACACCATGCTCCTCAATACAGAGCACATCTGGCACCCACGGATCCGAGAGGTAACTCGGGGGGGGGGGGGGGGGGACTCCGTTTGTTACAAGATTGATAGCATGAGGCTGTTGTGTCACTTTGTGCAAATCTGAGTGGAAGGGGCAGAGAGAGGGCAGTTAATGGCGGATTCTCACTGTCCCTGCCCCCCCCCTTTCCACAACCCCACCCCCCACAGATCCAGGGCGCCATCATTGTGTCTTCCCTCATTGAGGTGTTCATCGGGGCTCTGGGCCTGCCTGGATTTTTACTGAAGTACATCGGGCCCCTGACCATCACGCCCACGGTGGCTCTGATTGGCCTGTCAGGCTTCCAGGCCGCTGGAGAGCGGGCAGGCAAACACTGGGGCATCGCTATGCTGTGAGTATTTGGTGCTGCCACAGCCGGCTATACGCACATAGTGTGTATGTACAGTGTGATTCGGACATCCTTCCCGGAGAGCTCCTCCTGTGAAGTTAATTTTAGGTTAATGGAAAAGAGGCTGTGTCTCATGATTAGGGTATTTCCCCTACAGAACAATCTTCCTGGTGCTGCTGTTCTCCCAGTACGCCCGCAACGTTCAGCTGCCCCTCCCCATCTACAAGTCCAAGAAGGGCTGGACCTCTTACCGTCTGCAGCTCTTCAAGATGTTCCCAGTGAGTGTCTCTCTAGCACCCCCTGCAGGCCATCTGTGGTTTAGCACCCACCCTTGGTAAAACCAGGGGGTGTTTGCAAATTCCATGTACCAAGGTGTAGGGAGGCAGGAACTAGCACAGGGGTTCGTTTTACAACGTTTTCCTGACTTCATCATTTTAAATACCCCCCAACTGGGGTCTATATATTTCAAATTTCAAGTTCAAATTATATGTTTTGCAGTGCTATTATAGTACAGGGCACAGACTAAAAGGTTAGTAGCTTATTGTAAGGAAAGATGAAAACGGAATAATCTGACTCAAACAACCAGTGCAGTAATTATATGGCTGAAGTCTCTTGTTTCATAATGGACACATTCACTGTCCATTTATCTACGATAGCAGTAATTAGCATGTAGCTGTTAATTATTATCAGTTACCCACTTATTGTGCCAGTTTCTCTCTCTCTCACTCTTCCTGCCCCATCAGATCATCATGGCCATCCTGGTTTCTTGGTTCCTGTGCTTCATCTTCACCGTAACGAATATCTTCCCCCCACGGAAGAATGAGTACGGGTACTACGCCCGCACTGACGCCCGCCAGGGAGTCCTCGCCGCTGCCCCCTGGTTCAAGATCCCCTACCCCCGTGAGTGTCATGGTCACACTGTTGACCCCTGGTAACAGGATTGTGGGTCGAATCCCAGAGTTATGAAAGGACACAAGATGTAATTTTGTTTAACTGGTCTGAGTCGATCATCAGGATTGATAACAGCCAATCAAGTATTAGTTTACTCCACAATTGGTCCTCTGGTGACCAATGACTGCTGTAGACAGAGCCACGTTGGATTAGGACTCTGGGTGCTTCTGAGCAGGAGGTTGCCAGAGAACCAGTTGGGATTGCAGAATAGGCTATTTCCTACATATATTGTAAAACTTCCATCACATACAATTTATGCAAAGCCTAACTGGGCAGAGAGCAGCCACCCTGTTACTGGACCGAGGTCTGTGTGTGGTGAGGAGCTACAGGAAGCGAGGGCGTTGCTGATGTCAGCCTCGATGGTCCTACCTGTTTTCCCATAGTGCAGTGGGGCCTGCCCACCGTGTCGGTGGCAGGTGTCATCGGCATGATGAGCGCGGTGGTGTCCAGTATCATCGAGTCCATTGGCGATTACTACGCCTGCGCCCGGCTCTCCTGTGCCCCGCCCCCACCCATCCATGCCATCAACAGGTACTGTACCGGTCTCACTTCCTCCTGCTATAGAGTCAATATGCAAATGACCGTCATAGGAATGTGGTCTGACGGATTCACCTTCACCCTCACGTCTCCTCACAGAGGGATCATGATAGAGGGGCTGTCCTGCGTCCTGGACGGCCTGTTCGGGACGGGCAATGGCTCCACCTCCTCCAGCCCCAACATTGGAGTGTTGGGCATCACCAAGGTAACACTGCCCCAGTGACGCCCGACCCACAGTGGCCTGACAGAGTCTTTGCTCCGGGTTGCCAGTAGAGGGGGAGGTTCGGCATGTGCGAGAGGGCATGTTCAGGTCTCCAGTAATGACACAGGTGTTGATAGTTTGAATAGGGTCAATTTATTATAGGGTTAGGATTTATGGAAGGTGAGGACATGTGAAGCATGTCCTTGGTGTGTTATACCCTGAGATTCTGGATGTAGTTTTTAGCTTGCTGTAATTTGTGTTTCAGGATCTTTTAGTCACTATATATTGCAGTGAATTTGGTTTCCTTGTTCTTTATTTTATTATCCCTCTGCTTGTTGGTGGTTGTGTGTCAGCTTCCTTCTCCTCTCTCTGCTGTTTTGTTACGGCAGTAATGCTTGTTCTGACCACATTTCAGTTCTGCAAGCCTGATGCCCATTAACCTTGCTGCCCGCTTTGAATGCGGCGAATGGAATATGTTCAAGGGCTCAGGCACAGAGTTTGCAGGGGAAGTTATACAATATATCAAGCACTACACTGAGATTTCTGTTTCTACAAAAGGAAGCAAACCCACAAAGTAATGCAATACTGGCACAAAACATTGTGGTGCATTTTTCCTTTTAAAATGGTACAGCTTACGTGCTTCCGGTCTATCTATTTCCATATGGAACTGGTGATATTGAAGTAGGTAGTATTAAAGAAGCATCTGATTTTTAATTTTTTTAGAATGGGTGGCGGGAAGATATTTAAAACTGAATATATTCAGAGGCATAATAAAAATTATTCTGAACGCAGTTGTGTGCCTTTGTGCAGAGCATCTTCAAATTTTAAGTAAGTAAAATTTATTTATAAAGCACTTTTTACAGACACAAGTCACAAAGTGCTGTATAAAAAATATAGCATTTAAAATAAGAATACCAAGAGTATTAAAGACATGAGTAATAAAGACACTTGAGAAATATATTAGAGAACAAAGCCTGAGCAGCGTTAACTCAGCTATATTCAAAGGCCTTTTTAAACAAGAAAGTCTTAAGATGTATTTTAAAGGAGTCAGCTGACTCAGCAGAGCACAAAGCTAGAGGAAGAGCGTTCCAGAGTCTAGGTGCAGCTGACTGAAGAGCTCCATCCCCAGGTGTCTTAAGTCGTGTGCGGGGGACGACTAGAGGGTCTTGTTGAATAGACCTAAGAACCTGGCTGTCTGTGTGGCGTTGGAGAGTTGTATTTCTCATTTAAACCCAATTTGATTGTGTTTAAATGAGAAATACAACTGAAGGTCATCTGCATAAAGGTGATATGAGATGTACTTGAAGGAGTTTATAAACTGAAACAGTGGAAGGATGTATAAAGAAAACAGCACTGGTCTGAGAATTGAGCCTTGAGGCACACCGCAGGGCAGAGGAGCAGTAGTAGATGTAAAATCTAAAACGCTAACTGAGAAACTCCTGTCTGATAGATAAGAAGAGAACCAGTTCAGGTTCCCTGGTCCCCATAAGGGAAAACTCAACTCAATTCAATAAAAATCTGTGACTGCAATGAAAAAACTAAAAATGCAAAAACTCTTGTATTTTGCTTGGTTACTTATGCTTATGGTTAGGGCTGGGTAGGGGTTAAGGTTGTATCTGTATGCCGTTGTTCTCCGTACATGGTGTTGTTGAATGAGTGAGCGTTAAGTAACACACCTTAAACCTCGATCAATCCAGCGCTGAATCTGTGTGGTGCGGTTTTAGCAGGCAGGTGACCTTGGCGCTTGCCCTGTCTTTCTCCTCCATCTTCCTCCTCCCCCTCCTCTTCCTACAGGTGGGTAGCAGGCGTGTGATACAGTACGGGGCGGCCCTCATGTTGTTGCTGGGCCTGGTGGGGAAGTTCAGCGCGCTGTTCGCCTCGCTGCCGGACCCGGTGCTGGGCGCCCTCTTCTGCACGCTCTTTGGCATGATCACCGCCGTGGGCCTCTCCAACCTGCAGTTCATCGACCTCAACTCCTCCCGCAACCTCTTCGTGCTGGGGTTCTCCATCTTCTTCGGCTTGATGCTGCCCAGCTACCTCAGAGAGAACCCGTTGGTTACAGGTAGGGAAGCCTGATAGACACACAGACAGCAAACACACACTCCCACTGGTACCAGTTCTGCAAGGCGAATAACAGCATTAAAGGTGTAACTTAGGACACATTATGAAACGTATATTAAGAACATCCTGGAATGTTGAATGAATTTCTCTCGAAAGAAATCTTAACTTTATCACACAGCCAGAAAAAATTCAGAAAAGTACCATTATCTATCTGACATTTACAGCATAGGTCCGATCTGTTTGAGAAAAGCACACTGGAGTTAATTAAATTCTTTTGATAAATTTGAAATTAAGCTCATGTGCACTGTGCATTTAAGAAACACGTTCTTCCAAACAGAGAATCCACTTCTTATTTAAACACCTGCTTTAGCTCAGGCTTCCCAGTGCTCTTTAGATTAGTCAGTGATACCAAAGAGTCCAGAGATAATGCAGTATGAATCAGGTTGTCTAATCGAAATACCTTCAACTTCTGTCATCTCCAGTAGCAGTTCCATCATATCCATAATAGATTTGATAAAATGTAGTTTGAAGATATTTGGAAAAAATCAGACCTTGGTAGGCTGTAGTGTTCTTGAAGCTTAGAGAATTTCCATCAGAAAAAGACTGGAAATTGTGAAATCCCACAATGAGTCCAGCCTAACAAGAAAGTTGGAGAAGGGAGGTCTGGGATAAACACACTTGGCAATGAGAGAGAGGGACAAGCAGAAATCATGAGGAATGCGTCATGATCCTTCCATGCTAGAAGAGTATTGGTTACAGCAAAATGTCCAGAAATGTTTTCAATAGTCTTTAAATTGCTTATAAAAGGCAAAAAAATATTTGCGAAGGAGAGCAAGCCAATGATTCTGTATTAATGCAGAAACAATTGGGTCTGCTGGCACACCAGGTGGAAAAGGGACTGATAATAAAACTGGAAATTCTGTATGCCTTCACTACCTTTTTCATTAGATTTTCTTACGCTAGGAAATTTATTTTGGGCTTTTTATTATTCCAAGTAAACCCACTAAAATATGTTTTTATGATTTTAAAAAAGCGCTACATAAATATCATGGTAATGATTGAAAAAGGTAAAGTAATCTTGGGAATATATTCATTTTTAATATATTCTGAAAATAATAGGTACTGTAGGCAGGGAACCCCAATTGCCTGGATCAGTGGAAATTTTGTCAAGGCGAGAATGAAGGAAAGCAGGGTTTTATTACGATAAAGACAGGGCAGACGGCGATGAACATCAATGACGGATCTGGGGAAAACGGACTCAGACGCAGACTAAATACACAGGACAAACCGAAAATAACAGGCAACAGGTGATAACAATCGGGAATTGACACAAGGTAACAAGGGGGGCGTGGCGCACAGGAGGATCGGACAAGCAGATCATGACAACAAGAGACATAATTCATGTCAAAGAGTGATTAAAATCTGATGTCAAATATCAGAGTACTTAAAAGCTTCTGTAGTCAACTGAAGCGGAGAAATCGCTGGCGGGGGGCGGTAGGGCAAAAATTGGGAGGTGAAGCCATGGACGTCAATAGATTGATTTTATAACGTGTTGGGAAGTGAGCTCAAGAAGAGTGGAAGCAGATTGTTCCCCTTCTGAGACAAATAATAAAACATCAGTGACATACATTGAAATTGTATGTTCAACAGCAACAATGTTGATTAACATTATTATTGGATCTGGCGAGTTCTGCTAATGGTTCAGTCGCCAAAGCAAATATGAGGGGCAAGAGAGGGGAACCCTGCCTAAGTCTGTGTTATATGAATTGGCTGCAGTGTAAGGCCATTATTGGTGACTGCAACTAGAGGATTGGAATAAAGCAAGTTAGCAAGATTTATAAAATTACAGCCCAAATCAAATTTTTGGAGAGTAGCAACAAGGAAGCTCTACTGTACTCTATCAAAAGCCATCTCTGCATCCAGACACACCATAACGGCAGCGCGATTCATTCATTCTTCTAGAAAAGTCGACAGTCTTTAATTAATTTGGAATATTATCTGCCCCATAATGTGTTTTCACAAGACCCGTCTGGTCAGGCTCGATTATTTTAGGAAAGACCACCTCTAGTCAGCAAGCAATAACTGTAGCCATAATTTTGCAATCAGTGTTAAGTAGCCCGATAAGTCAGCATGAGGATCAGTCATACGCCATTATATGCTATGCAGGATGTCTCTCATGATGACCCATAACATACTCTGTACTTATGTTGCTGAATATGCACATCGACACTGTTAACCACCCCCCCCCCCCTGCCCCCCACCAGGCATTGCTGAGATCGACCAGGTCCTCAATGTGCTTCTGACCACGGCAATGTTTGTGGGAGGCTCTGTGGCATTTGTGCTGGATAACACTATTCCAGGTAAGTGTTCCTCTACCCTGCCTGTAGTGGCTCTGAACAGGCAGCAGGTGGCATAACAATTAACGACCAATATCACAAAGGTTTCTGCTTCCAGTGCTGTTTATTGTTGCGTGACTGTCTGCATCCTATCCAGGGTGTTCCCTCCCTTATTCCCTTCTTGGGATAGGATCCAGGCTCACTGTATGGCAGTGTTTCCCAATCCAGTCCTTGGGGACACACAGACAGTCCACGTTTTTCCTCCCTCCCAGCTCCCTACCGGACTGTCTGGCATGGAGCTCAGAGAGAGCAAAAACATGGACCGACTGGGTCCCCGAGGATCAGGTTGGGAGACAATGCTGTGCTGGATATGTTTACGGAATATGAATGAATTATAACGATATGATGCTGTAGTCAGTGAGGTTCTGGGTTTTATAACCTCTGCTGTGCCTGCACCCTCCCCCCACCCAGGTACCCTGGCAGAGCGGGGCATCCGTCGGCTGAAGCGGGGCGTACGCCACAGCGCTGCTGAGCTGGAGGGCATGCGCTCCTACGACCTGCCGTTTGGCATGGACTTCCTGCGACGCCACCCCATCTTCCAATACCTGCCCGTCAGCCCCACCTTCGCCGGCTACCCACAGGGAGTGACCCGGTCAGGCTGTGGGAGGCGGGCGAGGCCCAGAGGGGCTGAGGGCGGCCCGGATCAGGACCCAGGGGCTGAGAGTGAAGTATAGCAGCTGGCCAAGGATAGAGGTTGTGAAAGAGATGCGGAGGACTAGAACATTCCATTTTTTAAAAACTTCTTCCATTTTTTTGTGTTGAGTTTGTAGACTTAAAATGCACTTGGTGCTGCTGTTGACGGGTTCCATTCGGAACCGGGGAGCCTATTGGGTCAGTCTACTGTTGCTGCAGGTATTTTCTGGACCGAACCAATTACAGATCAATACAGCTGATGATGAAAACAGGTTATAACTTTACGTTTACACAACCAGGTCGGGATAAAAACGACCCAGGGAGAGTGCAGCCAATGAACAAAGAACAATTTATGCAGAGAAACAGACAAACTATTGGATAACATTTGACACTATGCTGAATGGCCACACGAGATCCTGGTTGAGGATCAGGTCTCCTTGCCCTATTATCCCGACTTAGGCTACCTGATCCAAGATCAGGGTGTGAACTCATTCATGAAATCAGGAAACAGCGTTTGTGAACTTCACACGTGAACATTAACGCGTAAAAGTATGCGGGGCAATAAGGAGGCGGCCTCGCTTTACACTGAGACAAAGCGCCGTTTTTGTTTTAGGCTACGTGCTTCCATATTTAGTAGCCAGCAATATTTCCCACGTTTTATTTCTTTCAATGTGTTTCAGGGCTGTCGACATCACGAGTTAAAGTCCGTTTGCTGGCAATAGTTTACGTTTGGATAGAAATTCTCATGAACTTAAAACTGCGATAAAATAAGTTATTTACATACCGTACTGACAACGTGAGTATTGTAAGGGGAAAACCTGGTCTTCGTGCCGTTGAAATTAATTTTTAGTTTCTGATCTGTCAAGGTACTGTACCATTAACATGGTGCTGCTGTCAGCGGGTATTTCTAACGCTGAAACCTAAGAGTCATTATTGCACATGAGAAGCTTATCGTTTGCTTGAGTTTACCGCGGTGACGCTATTAATGATCTAACAGTCTCCGCGTTGGCTCAGATTTAAGGCTTATCTAGAAACCTGCTTTGATCACCATGCCCAGCTTTTGAGATGCCAAAATAGTCCTCGTCCCGTTATATTTTGTACGCTATTTTATGCTTGCGAAGGCACTGGCAGGTTATATTTTTTCTATATAAAAGGACGAATTCTCTGACTTCCAAAGATCCAGTTAGAGCAGCGCCTGCGTGGTCCCGATACAGTATATTCTTTTTCATCGAGCGGCTTTTTATTTTTAGTAATCTTGTACGTTGCGTTTCGACGCAGTTCCTTCAGACAGTATGTTAAGCATGAGAATGTTACTGGGATGTACGGTTGGACTCGGGGAGCGGGAGGGACAATTAAGTGACCTTAGTCTACCTTGTGAGAGGAGAGGATAAGTCCGTATCATGGAAGCCGAGATCGTACACCTGAGTGGTGTCGGCAGGGATCCCTGCATGATCCGGATAATCCCGCCGTGCGGACAGGATCCGGCCAGTAAAACCAGACCGATGGGAGCAGCATGAGTGTGTGAAGGTTTTCCAAAGACCCGAGACGATGGTCTCCTTTGCTGGTATTAATCAGCAATAATCTTGTCACACACGCAGACCGCTTCTCTAACTGGACTCGTATCAGTCTGGCCGTTTTATTTGATTAGGAGGACACTGGAATACCGCTGTTAATCTTGTGCACTATGTCTTATGTCTGATTTATGGCTTTTCAACTTATAGTGACGATATACCGCAATGAAATGGTTTTTTTATATAATGAAATCGCAAAAGAAAAAAAGTCTCTTCAGTTTTTTGAAGGGAAAGATGTCCAGTAATATACATGGCCAGGTGTGTATATGTATATTACAATGAAATATTTGATTTTGTTTAGTGTTTTATTGTTATGCTTACGCACAATGTTGGTTAAGTAAAAATGCAGTCAATCTTAAATCTTCCAAAAGTGCACTATTATGTTACATTATTATTTAAGACGAATTCTTAAATCTGACGAGCCAATATTATTTTCAACTACAATTGTCAGAATATTTTTCTAGCATTGTTTTCCTTTTGATGTTAATAATTGTAAAAAAATAAAGAAAAGATGTTTTAAGACAAATGTTTATCGGCTATACCCATGCAGTATAAATGTATATTGAAATAAACTGATATAAATTCTTGAAGTAGACGTCCTTCACACTACTAAAATCCAATAATAATGTATCTTTCTCAAATCTATTTAAATAAAGGATGCTAATTGCTTCGTGCGTTTTGTCTTTCTATACGGTTTCCTTTGTCGAGGGACTTGTCTCTGTCTCATAGATCAATAGCGGTCTTGCAGAGTCTCATAGTTTCTCGTAGTGGCGTCGCAGGAAGTCAATGGACCTTTTGCGCTTGGACTGGGGGCTGAAGCTCCCTGTATTAAAAGCTGCGAAGTGCGGCTTTGGTTGCGTGCCGCTCCTGATGGGTGGTGGCACGAAGGGGCGTCAGGCGACACCTGATTGGACGATCGTGTGTTCAGGACGATAAGCAGGCGAGCGGCGGGGAGCGACGCTCCTAACCGCACAGCAAAGCCGATCTGCTGAACCGAACCTAGCTGATCATATCCAACCCATTAAAACACGCTACCCGAAACGGTAGAGAAGATCCGATCCTTATCCAGGGTAAGTTAAAGCAATTGCCCTTTATCTGGTCCGTTTCGGATGACATCTCTCAGTGACACGGAGCCACGCACGGAACAAAGTGTCAGATGCAAAACAGGGATTACCAACGATGTAAAGTACTGGGCAAGAAGGAGCAGCGAATGCAACCGCTTCGTTTTAACCTTCTTGACAGGCGTGTTGATACAGGAGGCTAACTAAGTGGGTCGCTATTTTAAGATGGCAAATCCATCGCCGGACCCGTACGATCGATGCCTTTATCCGACAACCTTATAGTTGTGACAACGCGTCATTTGTGGGTTTTGCCCTCGTCGATGCCATGCGGGCACGACCGTCGGGAATAGGAGTGATAAAAACGCAAAAGATAAAATAATTCCCAAAATCACACACACACACGAGTTAAACGCCAGGTTTACTAAAACCCACAATTGCAGTGGAGGAAAAAAGACTAACGCAAATTGTATGTTTGATACAGAGCATATATGTCGGCTGCACACCAAGACAGCCTTATTCGGGTACCTGTATTTGGTAGTTTTCTGTTATATATGCAGATTTCACATGCAGCCAGTTCTGATTTGCACAAATAAATAAGGATATGTTTGTGACAAGTAGTTAAGACGATTCTTACTGACGAGGAAGCGACTTATAATTTTATGTTAAGTTTTTTTCTGCCTGTGTATCTGAGAAGTCTGGTTTGTTAACTTGCTGTCACCGGGTCGCGATCTGGGCTCGCAAACGGCACGCGGGTCCTTTTTCAGCAGCGTTTCTGAACGTGATGGTGGGAGGCTGGTGTGTGTTGCACAGAATGAGAGGACCGACTGTCTTATTCCCAGCACTGCACGCTATTTTTGGTGCCCGGTCCGGCCCTGTTTTTAGAACCTGCATTATGACGATGGCGACAATGGGGGCACGGATTAAACTCGCCACCTGTTAATCACGTTTTTGAGGGTGAAAAGGTGGTGGTTCGGTGGGGGTCAGAATAATTCCATTTAAAGGAAGATTTACAGCTTCCTGTAAAACGATAAAGAGGCGGCTGAAGGGAAAAGGCAAAAGGAGAAGCGGGATATGGGCGCGTGAAAGAGGAATTTATATGGATACCAGCGGCTCCTGTCGCCTCGGCAAAATATCCAGCTGTATTTCCGGGAGATGTAATTAAAATGTAAACCACGTTAACTGTCCAGTATACTAGTGACCACCAAGTAAACAGAGAGCGACAAAGGGAGCCACAGTGTCGACAGAAGGAGGAGGAGGAATTTGGAGGGAAAGATGTGGGGAGACAAAGAACATGTGGGAAAGAGTGACAAGGAACGCATTCTGTGGCCAGTTCTCGGAGAGTGTTAGGACCAAGAGCTTACCACTTTCCAGCTGCCAAAGGAGAGTGCCCATGAGATGGAATGATCCGGCAGCGAGGGGACATAAAAGGCAACAGAATGCCAGATTAAAAGATTATGAAGGCAAGTAATTTGATGAATGGTGACTGAGATAGCACAATAATAATAATGAAGTAGGCCTGTATAGATCTTGCACGTTTAGGAACGCTCTTGATTAATTGTCTGCCTGGTCCACAAAGCTCTCTATGATGATGCTGATTGGGATGGTGCTGCAGGAAGGTCTGTTTCGGCAGCAGTGCCTAGCAAACTCTGCCAGCACTTGTAATTTCTGATGAAATGTAAAAAAAAAAAAAAATGAAAAAGCTCTATGGCTAATCTGACGTGTGCATCTCGTATTCACACATGCACAGATATACTTCATAAATATTTAATTGCTTCTGTCACTTTTTTTAAGTCACGCACTGAATTTTATAGTGGCCTGATATTATGACATAGTTTTGAGGAGTGTATCTTTACTGCTGGCCTGCACTGGCGTACGTATGCGTTTGCGGGACGGACAGCGGCTCCTTGCCATGATTTCTGTAGCCTAGAATTTCTTCATTTGCCCTACATGTGGGCACCAGAGACTTGGCTGCAGACTCCCTTTGTGAACAGAAGCAGAATGTGACCATGTCTAATTAGGCTTTTTTTGTAAGTGGAACCGTGTCACCAGATCCAGTTAGAAAAGATCACAGCGCCCGGGGGCTTGTCACTGTCATGGAGTGGGGGGGGGGGGGGAAGGTATCAGCCTTTTCCATTCTACCGAGCTCCATATGGAGCCAGAGCTGATCCACATCATTAGTCTTGGGGGTGTCCACCCCCTCCTGCCTCATTTGCCTCACTTCCAGCCAACCCCAGAATTAATCAGGTTTAGTTGTGCTGTTGACTGAAGGTTTGACCCACGCTGATGAGTCCATTTACAGGTATTTTTTTAAAGCTTAATAGCAAAAAAAGCAGCTAATTAATTGATGCCCTGATGACGTCTCACTAGCTGAAGCACATTGGCGTGTAGCCAGCATCAAATAAAAGCTTACAGCGGGATTGCCTCAGCTTCCTGCTTTTCTCCAAATGGTGAGATTTTTTTTTCTGACCCAAGGGAAGCAATCCCTTTTTATTTTTTCTTAAAATACTAATTATATTTTGTCCTTCGTAGTTCCCATTTCACTGCTACTTAGGATGCATACAGGTTGGAACAGTGGCTTTCATTGTAGCTTCGTACTGCCAGAGTTACGGGTTCGAATCCCACTGTCTCTTGGACGTCTTGGTGGATTCCTATCCAGGATATCTTGTGCCCTATGCCTTCTGGGACAGCTCCGGGCGCACAGCCACCGTGTACTGAATATGTGGTTATGGTAAATATCTGCTAGTACTGAATACCAAGGGGAGTACCGGCACTTCTCAGTAACTGCTAGTACTGAATAACAAGGGGAGTGCCGGCACTTCTCAGTATCTGCTAGTACTGAATACCAAGGGGAGTGCCGGCACTTCTCAGTATCTGCTAGTACTGAATACCAAGGGGAGTGCCGGCACTTCTCAGTAACTGCTAGTACTGAATAACAAGGGGAGTGCCGGCACTTCTCAG
>JAODJW010000117.1:29697080-29708712 GCA_026777045.1 Hyperopisus bebe | reverse complement strand
CGTTAAATACAACATATTACTAACAATGACATAATCACGAACACAAATATATACAAATAGGCACTTTGACACTTACAATCAAGATGTGCTGACTGTTGCAAACATTTACACTGCCTGTTATGCCCAGTAACAATGTTCAAGCCAACAACATTACTACAAGCCCAGAGACATGTAGATTTACATGTAAAAAATGGAATTCCAAGGACTCGCTTATAACAGAATGTCGTATATAACGGACGAGGTCCTGCAGAAAAAGCATCGGATATAGCGAACTTGCATATAACGGAATTTCGCTTCTAACAGACAAACAATTTGGTCCCCAGGGCCACTTTTAGTTATAGTTCTGTTCGGCTATAACAGTCATGCAGCTCTGCCTAAAATGCGCGTGGCGTGTCAGTGATATCCAGCGCAGAGACGTAGTCTGGATTATTAGTAGTCACGCACATGATCAGGTAAAGTTGGATTACTACATGTACAATATAATAATCTATACCACAAGTTTGTCTGCTGGGGAGAGGCATGAGTAAATGGTGTCCTGTAGTTGTGTTCTGGCCACACAGGAACTCTGGATATAACGGACTGTTTTGCCAGATCCACTCTCGTCAACTCCTCAGCAAGGAAAGTAGCCATTGGCTACTAATCGCTAGAAGTCGCTAAATGATGCCATCGCCTCATTTGTATAATATGCAATCTGCATGTAATTATAATGGATGCCGCAGGAGAGAGGAATAATGTCATTGGAGAAC
Source organism: Hyperopisus bebe (assembly GCA_026777045.1). Taxonomy (NCBI): domain Eukaryota; kingdom Metazoa; phylum Chordata; class Actinopteri; order Osteoglossiformes; family Mormyridae; genus Hyperopisus; species Hyperopisus bebe. Next base: position 29,707,966 of record JAODJW010000117.1, on the reverse strand, counting down.
CTGCGTGAAGTTGGCCCCCCATATGTTTCAGATTTCAACCAAACTGGTCTCAATCTTATGTGCCGTGTTTATGCCAGATTGTGCCGATAAAATTTTTGTTTGTGCTGTTTTAGTTTGATATTAATGTTTGTTTACATTGTGATGTCATCAGCGTGAAGTTGGCTCCCCATTTGCGTCTGATTTCCACCAGACGGATCGTAATCGTGTGTGCTGCATTTGTACTGGTTTTTGCCGTCAAAACTATCCTTTGTGCTACTTTAGTTTCTGAGATATTAATGTTTGTTTACATGGTCACTTGACGCCAGCGTTAAGTTAGCCTCCCATTTGCATCTAATTTCAACCAGACCGATCCCAATCGTGTGTTCTGCATTTGTGCTGGTTTGTGCCGTTAAAACTGTCCTTTGTGCTGCTTTAGTTTCTGAGATATTAATGTTTGTAAGGTTGCCCCCCTCCCATTTGCGCAGGTCGTGGGAGAGACAAAGGGTGGTTAAAAAAACACCCTAAATACGTTTAGAACTACAAATGATCTTTTCTGTCGATTCTTGCTTTTTATATATATATATATATATATATATATATCACAATTCCAACCCTCCTCCTTTATCCTGACTTAGGACCAGCTAAATTGACCACAAAGAGACACTGGCGGAGTTACTTATTTTTGACTAAGCCAGGGCAGGATCAGCCAGTGGCGGCTTCACGCATACCCGAAACTTATGGCTCGTACTTTCCTTACGGCCTGTAACACAAATTTCCTGGAATTCATAATAAATATTTGCAAACGTGACAAAAGGTGTTCCGCATAGCCATTTATTCCTACTTAAAGTTTTAATCCCGTTTACATGAAAAGCCCCGCCCATCAGACAAACAAGCAGGCAGTTTTGATTGAAATTTCACCCAAATTGCTTGCTTTTGGGTTACTGGAAAAATCTGCAGGAGAGACAAAGCAAATTCTACAGATGTAGATACCCTGGGCTGCTTCCAAACCCCCAACATCACCCACCAAGCCTCCATGACCACCTAGGGCACGATGTCTGTGTTGAGTGACCCACCAAATGTGGTAATTCATTGGTTTATTAGGAACTTGGGATTTAATTCCAGGTCCAGCAGTAAAGCCACTTATTTAGGGATGAGTCACACGGAAGCAAAGACTCCTCCAAAACGACCCAGTCTGCCTTTCTGCCGGAAGCAGTGCAGTGAGAAGTAAGTGATGGATTATCTACTAACCGGCAAGGTCGCTTTGGCATTTCTCTCGCTGTGTGTTGTCAGGAACCTTAGTGGGTAAAATAATATTATTCTTATATGATCAGATTCTTATATTCAATGCCAATGATTCACAGCCGGATTTTAGTGAATTGAAGTTGAACACGTATGTCTGCAACATGCTTTTATATTGGGTGTGAAGAACGAATGTTTCTGAACAACTGAAAAGGCTGTAACTGAATTCCCCTGTAAAAGAGCCAAAAATGAGTCAAGTTCTGCCTGGATGAGGGTGCTTTATTTCTTACAAAGGGGAGAGGGAGCCATCTAATGGACACGCTGGGAATCACAGATGTAAGGGACCATGTGTCAGATTCAATCCAATTCACTTTAGACAAGCGTACACTGGGGTGTAGCAAGGACCTCTGGGGCACCTGAGAAATTTATCTGATGCCTTTTTTTCCCAAAAAGTAATGGTGCAATGGTGCATACCATGTGTAATTCCTGTGTTAAGTAGATTACCAGGGTGTGTGAGTTGGTGAACAGTAGAGTGTATGTAGAACTCCAGTGCTCAGTATTAGTGTGAGATCTGGTTACTGAACAGGCCTGCAGGGCTGAATGTATAGTTAGCGAGAGGTGTTTAGTCCACATGTGTTGCTTTGACACCTGTGTCTGTGGAACATTGGTATTTAACGCTAAGGATGTCGTATTTTAACTTATATTTTTCTTTATCCATGTGACTCCAGGTGGGCAGCAGTGGAGACTGTATGCTCAGAAGTTCTGCATGGATCTCTGTCCAAATTGATTGAGGTCCTGTGGGTTTGGTTTGTTGGTCATAATGTAGTTCATACCGGCCTCTCATCGCCAGCCTTTATTACCAGTTCATTATTGGAACCTCATGATGATTGAATCAAGGCAATAGTCACTGAGGTATGTTCTTGGGTACTGGGATGAAGGAGGTGGTCTTGACACAGCTAGGAACAGGATCCCTGACCAGGGACAAGATGTGGGTGAAGATGCCTACCATTTGGTCAGTCCATCCTCTGAGAGCGCAGCCAGAGAGACTGTCTGGTCCTGCTGCTTCTCTTCTGTTGACTCTTTTCAGGGCCTGTTTTCATGTTGCCTTTGATAACATCTGAGAGCATCTGTTCTCCCCGAGGAGCCTCGGTCTTCCTGGCTGGGATTGTGCTCAAAGTGTGCCAACCATAGCTTGTTTGGTAGAGAGGCATCACTGGCACAAGTTGAGGCTTTTTTACTCTTGTGGTCTGTGATGATCCAGATATCATGCCACACGTAACAGGGATCATTGATTTCTCAGAAGTTTCCTTCTATATTTGTACAAGTGTGTTTCTGACTCTCTTGCTACCTTTGGTAAGATTAATACTGACTGTTCCCACTGCCACAGAATTGCCAAATTGAACAACTTCATTTCATGCTTTCATCAGGAAGCGGACCTCCTGGTTCATACATCTATTCGGGTATTGGAGTATGTAGGTGGACATGTTTAGTAACGTATCACGTGTCTGTGGAGAGATACTCTTCCATGTCACATGGGGCGATGGTGGTGCAGGAGGTAGTGCAACCGGAGGGTTGCAGGTTCGAGCTCCTGGTCCTCCTGTCCCCATCGAAGTGTCCTTGAGCAAGACACTGAACCCCGAATTGCTCCCGGGGAGCTGGTTGGCGCCCTGCGTGGTAGCCTCCGCCACCGGAGTATGAGTGTAGGCGTGAATGGGTGAATGTGAGGCATGATTTGTAAAGCGCTTTGGAAAAAAGCGCTATATAAATGCAGTCCATTTACCATTTATGTCACTCCAGGACCCCAGTGTTGCTGCTTCATGAAAATACTCCAGTCAGTACATTCAAAACCATTCTGGGTGCACTTTAATAGATCTAGCTACAAAAAATGATCTAGCTACTGGTTTGACTCATTAGGGTTTATAAACACTACTGATATAGGGTCAGACAGTACAAAGTAGGGTAGAGGACAGCTACGTGGCCAATAAAGATGCCTGTATTAATTCACAGAGCTTTTCTGGGCATCACTCCTGTTATAATTTGAAGTCAGGTAACCGCACACTACAAATTTTTAAATTTGAAACTTTCAATTGGCAAAAGAATGTGTATATAAGGGCACAAGGCAGAGAACAACCTGGGATGTGGTGCCAACCCATGACAGGGACCACTGGCACACCTATGGGCAATTTGGCATCTCCAGCTAACCTCAACGTGTTTTTGTACTGTGGGGGGATGTCAGAGAAGCTGGCGGAAACCCCAGAATGACATGAGGAGAACATGCAAACTCCACAGACATGGAGCCATAGCAGAGACTGAAGCCGAGGTTCCTGAGGCAGGAGGCTACAGTGCTGACCACTGCGCCGCCGTTACAGAGACAACTGGCATAAAACTTAAAACTGGTTCTGCAAAGATACCACGGTAAAATGACAATATTAACTTTCACCGGTAGAACACAGTGACGGACATTGTGGGGTCATGCTGAAACACTTTAAATACTAGACCATGGTAGTAATTAATTGCACACGTCTGTGCCTCTGCCTGGCTGAAAGTGCTGTTACAATTATCAGATAAACCTTAGGAAAGAGCAGTAATTTGGTTATTAGTGCCACGCCCCCCTCATACCTCGTGTGGAATCCCTGTGTCATCAGCTGTTTCGAGTTGTTTTCATTAGTCTGGTGTATTTAAGTCCACATTAAGTATATCTCCCTGATTCCGGTTAATAATGTTGTGACGTTGGTTCGTGTTCCTGAGTGTGTCATCCTCATTAAATCCCGTGTTCACCCGACTCCCCGTCCCCTGCTCCTGTTTCCCCGGTCCGTGCCCTGAGATTCATGACAGATTGCCAGTGGTTATAAGTTTATAACATGAGACTCTTGGCATATGACTGGGCCACTGCTGCAGGATTATAGTGTGATTTGTAAAAAAAAAAAAAAAGATCCAATCGCTGTAATTGTCGGATATATGCGCAAACCAATGGGGTTTTTGGAAGGTAGATGGCGTAGGAGAAAGAACAGCAACTGAATTTTTTTCCACTGCTTTCTGCAACTGAATTTAAATTTACTGTATTTGCCAAAGGTAACTAGCAAATCAGACCATTTCAAAAGATGCATTTTTTGTTTAACTATAAGTCTAACCAACTATCAATCATATCATAAGTGCCTTACAGCTAATCACTTAATATGAAGATGTAATCATTTCCTTTCAGACTTCTTCAGGAAGACCAGGAGGACTTCTACTTCGAATGTATAACAGAATTTAATACCTCAAAAAGCATCTCAATTAGCTGTCTCCATGCTTTCATATGGACAAATGTTCTCAGAAATGAACACAGAAAATGCTACAGTCACAATTAAAGGAACAATAGTCTGTGCATGTTCTTTGGTGGACTGACGTCCTACCCAAAGTGGCCCCTGCTTGCTGTAATGGGCTCACTGTGACCCTCTCCAGGGTACGCAGTTATGGAAGTTGGACGGATGGATATTTAGCAGTGACTTTTATGCAAAGCGGGTTACTGTTTTAACCTTCTAGATATTATACTGCACAAGTCAGGTTTAGTACTTTGTTTAAGTATGACAATAAGACTTCACCCAGGACTTGAGCTAGTAACTTCCAGTTTACCATAATGTGTTCTTAGCTACCATGCAAATTACTTCTATTTTGTATAACACAGCATTCTCCACACTGCCAAGTCTTAAAACAGCGATCTGCAGAAATGAGGCAATAAGAAAAGCACAGCTGGTGGGATTATCATTGCTGCCAAGCCACTGACTGATTTGAGCCCCCTCCAGTTTGCATGATGTTAAACTAAGCAGTGAGGACATATAGGATAATCCCCCTCAGAGAGCCGGACTCTCGCATGTTAGGCACCAGCAGCATGCTAACAAACCTTTTACATCCCTCTATACAACCATGGTCACTTTGATGAACTATACAGACCAATCCATCATTTCCATCATTTACCAGCACTTAATACTGTAGAACGTCAAACACCTTTAACTGAGTGACACACCCCTGCATGTAAAAATTGCTGTTAAAACAATTCTCATTCATATGCGAGGCACTTCCTCCAGGGTTTAAAAAGGATTTTTAATGGAAGACTGATGGCACCAAGCACAATTTTGACATTTTTAGATTAAGAACATGTATAGTTGACCATCCACAATACTCATAAGCAGATCTGGTCTATTTTTCCCTACGAAGGAAAAACACAGTAACTACACTGACACTGAAACCAAGAAATAGGGTCACTGTGCCTTGCTTTTAGTGTAGATTCTGCAGTTACTCTCATTTTCACACTATGTTTTCTTTCAAACCGAGCATAGTTGAAGTTGAAGATGTTTTGTTTCAAGATATAAAAGAGCCTTAGAAGGCCAGTTTCAGTTTTCAGCTGGCGTCCTGTCCCCTCCCCTGTGTCTTCCTGGGACAGGCTCACCCTGCACTGAATAAGCAGTTATGGAATATGGACAGAAGTAAAACTGGGTTGGATGCATAGATCATGCAGCACAGAGAATGTGTCACGTCACTGAGATTTGACTGGGGACACTTACTGGCTCAGCTTCACTGTGTGAAAAAAATCCAGGGGTGCAGCGTCTTTCAATAGACAGCAACAGCAACTAGTTACAACAGAGTTTACTAAGGGACATTTAATCTGGATTATTCTGTTGTGATAAGCAGTAATTCCCTTGCATTACAGGCCTTTTCATGGAATTCCTAATAAATTCCAAAGCTGGTCAAAATGGCCGGTATGAGTGTTCTCCCTCACAGCAGAAACAAACTGAAAAATGGACCAAGTTAGATTCAATTAGTTAGAATGTTTGATGCCAAGTAATGAAACAAAAGTCATTAATGGTATTTGAGTTGGGGTACCCCTGACCTGTCGATTAGGGACCTTACTTTCATTTTCACACCGTCTGCTGTTAAACAAAGCAAAAGTAAGAGGATCACAGGGATCAAAACAGGGAGCAGGAAACAAGCAGGGCTGGTGTTATGACACTAATGACAGATCTAGGGAGCACAACACCAGAAGCACTTAAATACGAAGGACAAACGAGGGCGCACAACAAGAGGCAGCTGGAGTGAATCACAGAAGGGCAGGAATGAGAGGTAAGACTAACACAGAACAGGCGTGGCTCATTAGAGCTAGACTAGGGAGAAAACAGGAAGGCAGGGCTTGACAGACAATTGAACAGAAAACAATTAACCAAAAATAAAGGATAGAGCTGGTAATATTCTAAAGGTGCTTCAGAGGGTGATTCTGAAAAATTAAATCATGGTTCCTTACAGCAATAAATTAATGCATTTACAGTACATACACACAAAAGTTCATTTTTAGAAGTTTCAATTATGCTTAGTCTCCATAGATGACTCAGATCATTCTGATTTCTGTTTCTGAAGACTTGCTACACAAAAGCCTGCAGAACATTCAGGCTCTCAGGGCAGACGTTTCTCCTTCAGTGGTCACTAACTCACTGCCCTTTAGTCCAAGTGCATTTCTGCTGTTTCCACATGAATTCCCACCATGATCCGTTTGGGTGTAGGCAGTTAATAGAACTCACTGCAGACATAGGCAGTTAATAGAACTCACTGCAGAGACATCACTTTCCTTTAGGATTTCATCTTCTTTCATTCTTCTTATCTCTGCTTCATGGTAAAGAAATGCTCAGTCACGACGGGATGCATAATCCATATGATGACCGTTTATTCCAGGTCAAGTTCACAGATGGGCTTGGAGCCTTTTCAGGCAGCACGGGGCACAAAGCAGGGATCCTCCCTTGATATCTACATGCAGAGATGCATCAGGGCAGAGGAGACAAGCATACTTAAAGTCATACACCAGGAGAAATTCTAAGACATGTTATCCAAACTGCAGGAGACTCAACACAGAGACAACATGCAAACTCCACACTAGGGCTGGTGAAATGTCCCGAAATTCAAGCATTACAATATTTTTTGGTTATAATCACAATCCATGATATAGATCATTTTTTGGAATGTATGTAGTAATGTTAATTAACCATTTAACAGCAAGTTCACCCTTACAAAAACACTGCTCATAGCATAATAATAATAAACTTAATTATTAAGGTTATAAAAAAACTACATATAAAAGAAACTGACTCATTATAGGGAAAGTGCTTTAAATTTCTTTTTTGTAATATTTAAGTTTCATGTAAAAATGAACGTTTATCAGTTTGGCCATTAACTTCAGACTTCTAAACTCCGTTTACAACAAATGCAAAAAAAACAATGAAAAGATAAAAGAATTAAATAATAAATGTAAGATTTAAAATTTTGCTTCAGTAAGAACTGCTTCTGTTTGGTTACTTTGGAACGCGTGAAAGATGCTGTGGCTGAGTACAGTATATGCATAGCCAAACATTCCATTTGTTTGAGGTGCTAATGTTTCAGGCGGTTGAAAAGATTAGTTGTGTTGCCACTTGTTGCACAAACGGCATGTTTGCAAAGTTTTAAAATCACAAAAGATTGGTAGAACCAAAGTAGAACCTTTTTTGGAACCATTTCTTCTGCATCAGGCATGCTGAACACTGTTTATTCCACAGTGTACTGTAGCTGAACCATGTGACTGTGTTTACCATGTGACACAATTACAATGTTTTAAGCAGTCCGATAGTATATAAAGTTTTTTTCCACCCAGTCAGCTAACTGGTTCAAGAAGATCAAGTATGTTTTTAGTTCAAGATGTAGTCACTAAGATCCACTGAGATTAATAATTGACAAAGAAGTTAGATATACAGATCAGCCGTAACATTAAAAGCACTGACGGTAAATTGAAAAACACCGATTATCTTGTTACACACTGGCACCTGTCAGCAGTGCCATCACTGTATATTTTACACAAGTGAAATATTTTAAAGTTTTTAAAGCTGATGTGTTGGAAGAAGGAAAATAGAACTATAAGGATCTCAACGACTTTGACCAATGGGGCCAAATAAGAATGGCTGTATAACTGGGCCTGAGCATCTCCAAAATGGCAGGTCTTGTGGGGTGTTCTCAGCATGCAGTGGTTAGTATCTACCAAAAGTGGAAGGCCAACTGGTAAACCGGCGGTGGGGTCAGGGGCGCCCAAGGCTGATTGATTCACAACGGCTAGCTCGCCTGGTCCAATCCCATAGGAGAGCTACTGTAGCACAAGCTGCTGGAAAAGTTAGTGCTGGCCATGATAGAGAGGTGTCTGTACACACAGTGCGTTGCAGTTTGCTGCGTATGGGGCTGTGTAGCTGCAGACTGGTCAAGTCCTGCTGTCCACTGTCCACCACCGAAAGCACAAACAATGGGCATGTGAGTGTCAGAACTAGACATGCAGCAATGGAAGAAGGTGGCCTGGTCAGATGTGTCATGTTTTCTTGTTACGGCAGGTGAATGGCTTGGTGCGTGTACATCGTTTACCCGAAGAAGGCATGGTAACAGGATGTGCTTTGGGAAAAAAGCAAGGCAGCGGGGGCAGTGTGATGCTCTGGACAATGTTCTCTTGGGAAACCTTGGGTCCTGGCATTCATGTGGATGTTACTTTGACACGTGCCACCTACCTACACATTGTTACAGACTGAGTCCCATCTTGGCAAAGGCAGTGGCCTCTCTTAGCGTCCTGCCACACCGCAAAAATTGTTCAGCAATGGTTTGAGGAACATGACAAACATATCTAATCCATGGAGACCACACCCAACTTAGAGGATTTAAAGGATCTGCTGGTAATGTCCAGGTGCCAGATACCACAGGACACCTTCAGAGGTCTTGAGGAGTCCATGCCTCAACAGGTCAGAGCTGTTTAGGAACCATGGGGGGGACCTACACATTTTTAGGCAGTTGGGTTTAATGATATGACTGATTGATGTGTGTGTATGTACAGTATCAGTCAAAAGTCTGGACATGTCAAGCTGCCTAAAAAGGAGAGTGATAGTGTCGTATCACATGACCCGGCCATCTGACCTAAACATAGTAGAAATGGTTTTTGAGGAGTTTGACCAGACAGTGAAGGAAAGGCAGCCAGTGAATGCTCAGTACGTATGTGGGACCTCTTTCAGGACAGGTGGAAAAGCATCCCAGGAGGCCACCTCAAGGAACGGGTGTAGAGGAGACACTAGGGTCAGCCAGTCCCTGGAGCAATCAGGGTTAAGGGCCTTGCTCAGGGGCCCAATGGTGGGATCACTCTGGTGACTCAGGGATTTGAACCGGCAACCTTGTGAATCCCAGACCACAGAGCTGCCCGCCAGCAAATAATTTTTTAACACTTTTGTAGTTGGTGCATATTTCCATATATCATTCTATATTTTGACAATTTTAGAATTATTCTAAAATGTAGAGAATAGTATAAAAATAAACCTTTCTCTGGGTGTCCCAAACAGAAATTTTTGGTTATAATGCAAAAGAAAATAGAATGTAAATATTTAAACATATAAATAATGTAAATGACATTTTCAAACATGGTGTTAAAATGTAACCGTTATCTGTTCATCAATTCATTACACCTGTTGGTTGCTCGTCACGTCAACAGTATTAGCTGTCTAAAGTAATTTTGTTGAGCAAGTTTACCAATATGTAAAAGTTTACCAAAATGTCGATATTTGCCATCTTGTAATCAAAATGAAACATATGAAATGAACAAGAAAGGTTAGGTTTCATGTTACGAAAGGATATACATTGTTAAGTAAAATTTCGAGGTTTGGCTTTTAGGATTTTTATGGTGCTCGATCACCGCTTGGAGCTTTCTGAAGTAAAATTACTTATTAGTTATTAAAAAGTTAAAACCAGAATCAGGTGTTTTCAATTAGACTTTCGGAGCTCCTCCTCATAATTATGACTTACTATCTCGTAATCAAGAGATCTGAACATATTGGTAACACATCTTGGATGGTTTCTAGGTTAAATTAAGTTAGTCTTTTTGTGTTATTAGAGGATAAAACTAGATATTATAGTAGTTCTCATTTGTCAAGTAATTGTCCTTATATATCAAATACCATGTAGTTTGTCTGATTAAATAAAACGATGGTTAATTCTAAGTGAAGGAATTAATATAGGCTTATAAATTGTAATTTGTATTGAAATATAACTGATCATTGCAGCAGGTAATTAAAACCTAATAATTTTGAATAAGTCAGTATAGGGGACAACTTATGGCAAACAAGGAGCATGGAAATTTGGGCCGGAGCTGGGCCAGGTGTGACACAGATCCGTACCGGATCCAGCCCAGGAGTTAAACTGGAGGTAACCTAATGTGTTAAATCCAGTGGTCCAGTGGTCAGTGGTCCAGTGGTCACCCACTGTTGGGCTGCAGCTGCAAAAATCACATCCGTGCCGTTGTGCCAAAAGACACTGATCTGAATCTGTTTGCCGGATCTGGGCCGGAAACCATGGTGCATCTGGCATAGACCTGGGTCAGATACCTTTTGCTGTCTAGGGTCTATTGATTCATTCATCCCGCTTGGCATGATAGAGCATTTCTGTACATTCAGCTACAAGCCTTACAGGAAATATAAAATATTATTTTATGTAACCAAAAGAACATAAATAAGACATAATAATAATAACTAGACAATTATTATTATTATATTATGATTATTATTATTATGATTATTGTTATTATTATTATTATTATTATTATTATTATTATTATTATTATTGTTGTTGTTGTTGTTGTTGTTGTTGTTGTTGTT
>JAODJW010000117.1:29672852-29687646 GCA_026777045.1 Hyperopisus bebe | reverse complement strand
TTGTCAGTTTTTTTTCACATATCTCCACCTGAGATGAATTTGGCTTAAAATACAAATAATTTGCCCCAAAAGTGAAGTTAATACAGGTGACGATAATTTTAGCATTATAACCAAACAGAAAATTTATGATATCTTATGATATAAGTTGAAAATAAATTTCAACTAAAAATGCTTTGGTAGATTTATGCTGAGTTGCTGAACTCCAGTGTATTAGTGCTTCTCTTTAATCTTACTTTCGGCTTAATTTGAAACAGCCAATCATATCCCGGAGAGCATCCATACTGAGCAGATGTTCAGCTGCAGTTTTTTAACCTTCTTCCAACATAACTTCACATTTTAGCGGTTATTGTTATTCACAGCTTCAATTTTCTAACGTCATGAGTAATGCTGATACTCATTTAACACCTTAAACCTTTTACTAAGGCAAAACATTTCCAATAGGCTAAATTTACCTTGTGCGCTGCATGGTTGTTCATGCCTCCATTGTTGGGGGTTCAGATCCCACCTGTACATTGTGTGGATTTTGCATGTTCTCCCTGTAGATTTCCTTTGGGGACTCCCTCCTGCAGACCAAGGACATGCAGATTGGTGTCTCAAAGAGCGTACTCACACTAGGTCCAGTTGCCTTGTACCATGCCCCGATGTATACAGCCTACCCGATCTATACAGCCTACCCGATCCATTCCTTCCGGGTCATTATAGTGTACATGTGCACATGCGTGTGCCAGTCTACCCAGTCTACGTCTGTGTTCCATGCTTGGGCACAGTTACTGATCACAATGGATGTGTACAGTGCTGGAGTCCAACTGAGCCATGCAAGGGTCCAGTTCTTCAAGCAGGCCTGGGCATGGTTAAGCGTTCCCTGCTTGGGCACCATAGGGAACAACCACACTACACACTAGTACAACAAACTAGACTTTGGAGGTCAAACGTACTGGAGTATGGTATGGATTGCCTAGTGTGAGCAGACCCAAAGATAAGAGATTCTTTATTGATCCCAGGGGGAGAGTCTTTACTTATCATTATATAGACTGTATAGAGACATTTACTTAACAAAACTTGCCTCTAATTTAAAATGCACTTTATCAAATAAGCTGCTTTGATGGTTGGTAAACACTTATGTACATGTTGCATTAAAAACTATAAGATGAACGGCAGACCTGCCACAAGCTTCCTTGCTCTCTTCTCAGTGGCGAATTTGGCTTGGATGGTGAACCCCTACCCTTTAGTGGACCCCCCCGACAAAAATTATATGTTCCTGTCCCAACCTGCCAACCAAAAAAATGCACCATTTGGCATTAACTCACATTTTTATTAAGATGTTTGAGACAAAACAAATAAATAATAAATTAAACAATATAAATATAGAAAGATATACAAAATGAGATTTCTAAATATCAAAAAGAAGTAATAAAGACAATAAATGTAGTATATAAATCCATCCATCCATCCATTGTCTATGAAACTATATATTCCCAGTATTATCAATCAATTGTGGTTTTTTTGGTAGCATTTTGTAATGTGGCTGGTTTTATTAATTGCATTCGTACTGCACCAAGTTAGAGGTGCAGTATTTGATATACTACCCTGCTCCTCTTACCTCGGGCTTCCAGTGGGGTGACCTGAGGTCAACCCAGCCCCGCCCCCTCCCCATCTTTTATTTCTGATTGGTAGCCTAGCTCGCAGACTAGAATCAGGGCGCTCACTCCGACAACTGATCCATACGTTGACATGACATCACTGATGTGATGTGCAAATTAGCGATAGGTAACCAGGGGCACCAACCTCACCATTCCGGTTTGTTTCTTCATGTTGCCCCCCCCCCCGTGCCGCCCCCAGCAAGATGCCGTGTCGAGCGGCTGCCCATACCTATATCCGCCAGTGGCTTTTCTCAGTGTCCCAGCCCAGTGCAGCTGGTTCACAGATGGGTCTCCCCATCAGCAGCGGATGGAAGTAGGCAAGAAGCTGTAATGCCGGCGGAGCGATGGATGGGAGTCACCGAAGCGGAGAGATAAAAGTGCAGCAGCCGTGTGCTAAGCGTGGAAGCCAGGTCGTTCTTTTAAAACTAGTAATTTGTGCTTAGAAAACAGCTTCTGGGTGTATATCTGTGTCATTATGCCAGTGGACAGTCCCAAAAAGTGACGTCATCACGGTGAACGACACGAGCAAGATGAGGCAGACATTTCATCCTCACAAAATAATGAAGGCAGATAAAAAAATGCTGCACAAAGCCAGACTTGGATATGTGGGCCATCTGTGAATGTTCACATAGTCTCAATTAAATTTCTATACACAATTGACTGCACACAATTAAAAAATATAACATTTGTGTTGCGGTCTAATTATCATGATGACCAATGTTGCGTAATTAAGGAAACTTCATGTTTTGCCAAGTTCACAGTTTACTATTAAGCCATTTATATCCATTTCATAATACTGTTTGATACAGTGTGTAGGAGGACCAAATTTCCTTATGACCAATGCATTGTGCATTGATTCACTTACATGCGCAGCATAAACAAATGAATGCATGGGTGGGGAAAACTGCAGCTGCTGTTTAACATGAAACAAACAGCATGTGATCTTTTACTTGTTCAGGTAAACCGGTCACACCCTGTAAACACCCCTGTGTGTTTGCACAAGCGATTCCTGAAGCCCTGTAGGCATTTTCTTGGGAATACTGTCGGAAAAAGGCTTACTGTATGTGTCAGAGGATGCTTATTTGGATTTGGAGAGCTAATGCTGAAGTGATATCGTTGATACACAGTGCATAACACTGGAATGGCTCCTCTGCATTTAACCCATATGTGATACCAATACATAGCAGGGGGTGGCTAATTCAGCATCTGGGAGGCAGTACCTTGCTCAGGGTACCTCAGCGGTACCTTAAAGGCCCAGAGGGTCTAGCTGCAGACACCTGTAGAGTGGAGCTCCACCGGAAATATGTCACCTCCACAGGAAACACGTGATCTTTAAGGGCGTAAAGTGGAGCTCCGGTTAGGGTTAGGGTTAGGGTTAAGGTTAGTGTCTATTCGCCGTAACACAGAGTTGAGATCACGTGTTTCCTGTGGAGCTCCGCTCCACACCCTTCTCTAAAGGCCAGGGATTTGAGCCACCGACCTTCCGTTCCCAAGTGCACCTCCCTAAACATTGGGCCACCACTGCATTTTTGCATGTAGCAAATTGTAAAAAATGTTGATTGCAGCAAAATCCCTCACCGACCATCCTACTTCGTAAGTACTACCTGCAATACTGCCCATAAGATAAACTTTATTTTTGTGTGTGCGGCAGCAAGGTATGTAGTTCACAAGCATATATATATAGTGCAGAATAGATGCAGTTCAAAGACAGAACAGTACAAACAAATGAATGAACCTACTACTACTACTAATACGATTGCTGCTACTACTACAACAACTACTACTACTAATAATCATAGAAATGATTGCCATGAAGAAGAATGAGAAGCATGAAGAATGAGAAATGAATAAATGACTAAGGCCTGTTGTAAAAAAAAGGGGAAAAAAAAAACTTCACGCGAGAGTGTAGGTACAGTAAACTTCACTCCGATGTAGGTAAACTTTACCCAGCACCTGTATCCTGTCTGTCTTTCACAGCGTGGTCGTGTTTGCTGTCCTCTTTGCATTAATTAAAAGCAGATAACAAGAAGAGGAACCCAGCCAGGGCTCCAGCAAATAACCAGAGATCCAAAGAAGTTTGACACTCTTTTTTGGACACTCTAGCTTCTAATATCACTTTATCTGCTTCTTAAAATAGAATCGCAATTAAAAATTCTGCTGAAAGAAATGTCTGGTGGCACTAATCCCTTCAGCAGTTTGGGGGCCTGTGTAGTTTGGTTGGTTGGGTAAAAACACATGGGTGATACTTTGAAGACAAGTGAAATATAAGAGTTTCTGAAAGATTCAGCAGAAGTAAATGAAAATATAGGCATTGTTGTTGTTTGGAAAGCATGCACAAACCGCAGCCGTTGCTGAATATCGCTCTGCATAAATAGAACAATCGACTGCAGCAGTCATGGAAAGGAAGCCACATGTCTTAAAGGGTCCTTCTGTCTTGCACACGTTAATAAGCATTGTTCATATTCATCGTAATGAATTCTGCTGTCTGATGTGTAAAATAACACGTGTCTGCTTGTTTTGAGTGGCGTGGGGGATGGGTTTAGTCTTGAGACCGGGCTCTCTGTTTGATCAGCTATTGCAGGACACACACATCCTTATCTCTGCTTGTTACTTCCTTGTAAATAAGCAGCGGTGGCACCGACCAGCCTCTGAATTTGACACTTCGCTCAGAGGATCACAGAAAGGTAGCATGTCAACCCCAGACTTCCTGTACGAGGGGCCCCCAGCCTCCGGCCCTGTGTTTCTCGCGGGTGGTTCTGAACAGGATGTGGGTGGCGCTGCATGGGTAAGGTTCTGTATGACCCGGTTGGATGTAGAGAGCTTGGTGTTACTATCATGTTACCTGATGCTGTTTGTTAAGGGGCGATTAAACCTCGTCCTACTCTCCATCTGTGGCATGATCTGATACTCATACAATGTGCAAGAACACAAGCTTGAATTTTAACTACATGTACATTTTGGTCGCTAAAGTGAATCTAAGGTGATTTTTTTGTGGTGATGTATTTACTTACTTACACATACTTACACAAACAAGCGATTGACGTGAAGTGTTTTGCACAAGGGGAACCTCAGCGCATTTTGTCAAAGTGCAAACTCTAGGTGAATAAGCCACATCCTTAACCACTATATCATCTGCCATGCTGTGTTGTTAATGAGAAATTTAGTAGCTTGAATCTGGCCTGAAAATGTAAATGCTACTTTGTAAATAAACAATTTGGGCTTTTTATATGAAATAATATTGCCAACTGATGCAGTGTTAAAGCTTACAGCTAGTCTAAAATATGCAAATGTGAATTTCTTAAAATTATATAGTTGAATTTAATTTACGTAACACATTTTGGAATATTTGCGCGACACATCTTTAATACATTACATAAATTTCTAAATAGCCAGATAATTAAATACATGCCAGTACGTATATAAAGGCAACCAACTTATAACATTTCTAGGTAATAAAATACATGAAAGCAACATATATAGATACATAGATACATACTTTCTCTGTGGTTTATAACGCTTGATAATAGGATTTGTGTGACTGCTGTTTAACCCAGTGTTGATGCTTAACTGGATATTTTCCCAAAGCCATTGTAAATGATCCAAAGGTTAAGGCCATGCTCGCTTTGTTTGAGGAAGGGGAAAGATGAATGATGACAGATGACTGTTTTGGGGAGCTGGGGCCTGTTTGGGTTTTTTAAGAGCTGCTGTCTCTGTGTGCGCTGTGCCAGGATTCAAAGGACTCATCGTGTTTCGCGTGAATAACGGAGAGAGATATAAAATATCCCTGCCCTGACTGAATGGAAGGTGTGTCTTTTTTAAATGGTGGTGTAATTTCTTTTTAATGGGCTACTTTAAATTCCATTCCGTTTTGTCTTGAACACAGTTTTGTGGTTATTCCATGGAAATTCGAGACTTTCCCTCCGTATTTTCCTCTTGCTTGTTTTTTTCTGAAACTCATAATGACAGAGTCAGCAGCTTTCTTTATGTAGAACACTCCTTCTTCATTAAGCCATATGGTTCAGTGACCCCGTAATTTCACTTACAAAGTTGGTAACCTCTTCCCAGCATTAGGATTATCATACGTCCGGGTTTCTCTAGATACCTCCTCTTTTTGGGCCCCTGTTGGGGCGTCTGGGTGGTTTTTCAAAAATCGGCGGTTTGTCCGGGTTTATCGCCGCAACCCGTATGACCCAGTTTGGCAAGTTACAGTGGAGCGACAAGTGAAGGAAATGGAAGCGATTTTCAGTAATTGGCAGCCGCTCAGCAAAATCATGCTGCATTTGCAAGGCTCGAGCACACGTTTACTCTAAAAGTGAACAGATATGCACGTCCCCGTGTGTCACGCTGCTCACGAGTGACGTCAAGCTCTGGAAACCTTTGGCCCTTTCACACTTTATTCTTGTTTTCACGTGAACCGTGAGTTCCGTCACTTGCTTGAAATGTAGCAAACTTCAGCATTGTGTTTTGTGACTTTTGTTGAAAAAGACTTGTATACGCATATACTGTGTCCATAGTATGTCGATTGTAAAACGAGAGTTAACTGCAAGGTTACCATACATGCGGGTTTCCCTGGACATGGACGTTCGTTTTGCTGGGTGGTTAGGGAAAAGTAATTAATATTCATAAGAGAAGTGCTACCTGATTGGCCAGTGAATGCAGAAACTTATTAC
Source organism: Hyperopisus bebe (assembly GCA_026777045.1). Classification (NCBI taxonomy): domain Eukaryota; kingdom Metazoa; phylum Chordata; class Actinopteri; order Osteoglossiformes; family Mormyridae; genus Hyperopisus; species Hyperopisus bebe. The sequence goes on along the minus strand of JAODJW010000117.1, from coordinate 29,681,336 downwards.
TATTCATTAGAGAAGAGGTACCTGATTGGCCAGTGAATGTGAAAACTCATTAATATTTTGATCCCCAGATCCCTCTTTTTCGGCTCACCACACATGATGACCCGACCCACCATTGTCTTCCTCTGCTCCCTCACTTTAGGTCCTTGGACATCATTATTTTCTATGCATATCATTACCTACTTTACCCCACCCACACAGGCCCTTTGGCCCCACCCTCCACCTACTATAGGCCCTTTGACCCCCCTCCCCTGCTCTGTGTTGGTGGTCTAACTTTCCTTCCTTTTTCTATTGGCCATTGATCGTCAGACCCCACCCAACCACATTAGGCTTTTGTAGCACCAGTCAGTTGCCTAATCCTTCCGCTGTGTTTCCGCCACGCTCCTCTCGGCTGTTTATCTGTTGCCGTAGTGAAGATCAGAGGCGGTCCTCTAGTCGCTTTTAATAGACAATCCCTCCCACAGCCCCACAACTCATGAGGTCAATGTAAGTAAATTCATACACAAATCCGAGGAAATATGCTAACATATAAACCCAGGAGTGTGTAGCGCCATATAAAGCTGATTTGTTTTATATTTGATGCTTTTTTTCAGTATTCAATTGCTATTCAAAGTGTGCTGCATGGTATGACATGGCAGAGGGTCCTCATAAGGTTTTATTTATGGAGTCTGAATCAGCTATGAAGGAAGAAATCCTTTTCTATATATACTTTCTATAAGACTGCATGCGCCAGAGGGGGTGGAGATCTCATCGAAACGGCTCAATAATAGCGGCTACCTCTCTCCCGGCTGACGGCAGGCAAAACGGGCAGAATAGACAGGCCCTGTTTGTGAGGCTGGGGGGGGCAGGAGCCCACGGAGGGCGGACGGGCCTGCAGAGGAAGCTACGCGTGCGTGCGGGGACATGGAGATGAGACGCTCAGGAAGGAGGTTACAGGAAGCTCCATTCCCTCATATTACTGACAGGGCGGGGGGGTTCGTGTAACAGACATTCCTGGCGCTGAGGGGACATGGGCCCTTGGCACTGGGGAGGCTGCGTAACTTAAAGACAATCTGCATTGCAACTCAGGTGTATTTTTACCCATCTATTCATTTCTCTATGACTATTTATCCAATACAGGGTCACTATATTGTGGGCCTGGAACCTACCCCAGGAATCTTAGGTGGCAACATGGTTCACACCCTCTGGGCAATTTTTAGGTATGAGTTTACCTGCCGTTTTTAGACTCAGGTGGGAAACTGGGATCCCTGGAGAAAAGCTGCGTGAACGTGGGGAGAAGATGCAAACTCCACATGGGGAATCGCACCCACAACCCTGCCAGCATGCAGCCACAGCGCTAAGCACCGGACTACCGCACCTCTCCGGCTGTTGTCATAAGGCAGAAAAATCACATGCTTCCCATAGCTGCTGAAGTCTTTGGGGCAGTATGCAGCTCCCCAGGTTAGGGACCTATGGCTATATCCAGAAGGTCATAGGTTCAAGTCCCATGGCTAGCAGAGTAATCATATCCCATTTGACCTGTGAGCTCTGGGGGCTGGCTGGCCTTGCTCTCTGATCCTCTCTTGTCTGTCATTGTGGACCAGAGCATATGATAAGTAAGAGCACTCTGTACCGACAGTGACCTCATCTTCTCATTGCCTCTTTCCAAATGGGCTTTAATTATCTGTTCTTTCTAGTCAAGCAAGTGTAATGCACTCAACAAAAATCATGTTCATCTCAATGCTTTATTGAAAAAGTCTGAATGCATCTATGATTGTATAACAATACATACATATTTTAATATGATATAGTCGACACATAAATCAATAATTCAGTCATTTTTATTTTGATTAAGCATGATTAAGTAACGTATAAATGATACCGGAATCTAAATGAAATCCATTACTAATTCATCCTAGTTTCTGCACCATAAATAATAAATAAATAATTAAGGAAGCATTTTAAGTTCAGCTCCCTGGAAAACGAGGTGGGCGGTGCTCCTGTGGATTGCTGGGTGACCTCGCTCGTCCGGGGAGGCTGGCATGGCTTCCGTGGGCGTGTCCCTCAGTTGTCTGTGGTGCGCTGTGCCCAGTGACGCGTTGGGGTCCAGGGTGTCCTGTGCTTCCGGGTGTCACCCCACCCTGCAGTGAACGAGGAGCTATTGATTACAGGAAGGCTTCAGATAACAAGGCTGGGCTAATATTCAATCAGGCTGTTATGTTCATTATGAGCTACACTGGATTGAAGACCAGCTGTAGGACTCTTTCAGTGATAATGTCTGATGCAACAATTGAAACCAATCATGTTACAATAGACTGGGAAGTTTTACTTCACCTTTAAACCTTAACATTCAATGATGAAATTTTTGTAGGAATACTTAAGGGGGGGGGGGCAAGGTAAATCTGCTAGTATTTTAAATAAATGTTAAATCTGCTCTATTGGGAATAACGCATTTGATAGTTTACCACCACTTGTCGTCGTCATTCTTGCCGTTTCATATGGGCTGATTCTCTCAGGATTAACTCGTACATTCAATCGTGCACCTAATTTAATTAATATCTATAGGCCTTAATTTACGGAAAAAAACAGAAACATTTTCACAAACCCCATGTGGAGGTTATAATCATTAAGTTGTGAAGCTTCGTTCATGCTGCATTCTAAAGCTGGGACACAGAAGGTCAAAGGTCAAAGGCCATTCAGACTATAGCCGTCAGTTCCTTCTGAATTAACGCGAGACCTGCTGCTTCGGGGTCCACAGTTAGCTCAACCTCGTTAATCCGGAGCAAATTGGCATGCTGCTAACGGTGATGTATGTATCATGGCAGGAGTGCACAAGGCAAAAACTGCTGCCAAAGCTAATTTAATGCAATAAAACTGTCCTCCCCCATGGCCCTTCGCCGGCCTGTCAGATACTGGATCGATCACGCTGGGCTTCAGCACATGCCAAAGGAACCACATGAGTTCATGAACTAAATATGCACATAGCATGCCGCACTGCCGCACTGGCTTGTGGGTAAGAATCAGGGACCTGAGCCTGGTTTTAAAGGGGCACGTTCAGCTGCAGCACAGACTTGCAACGATCCCTGGCTGCCTCACTTTTGATGGTTCTTTAAACCTGTGAGTACAAACACAGCATAGTTTTGAAAACTCATTTCGCGTCTGGCGTCATTGTACTGACCTTTGGATGTGTGACGTCCAACTAAGCCAACATTCATTAAGTTGTTCTTTTGGGGAGGTAGATACAGTGGTGGCTAAAATTGTGAAAACTAGCACTTTTGGCATTACGCTTTAAAAATTGCTACTTGAATCTTGGCAGTAATGTTTATAAACAGTCAAAGAATGTTACAAATATCATACATTGGATGTTTAAATAAGTAACTGGAGCAGCAGCTGAATAAAGTTCTGCAGTCTGTAAAAACTAGAAGTGTTCCCACAATTTTGGCCACTAGTGCAGCTTTCTGTTCACTGGTCGTTAAACGTCAGGACGTGTTCTGTGGCTGTTTATTTTGGTACAAATGTGGAAAGAGATAGTCCTGATGTTTTGCTCTTGAGAAAAAGCAACTGCATATAAGTGAAGATGGTCTACATTTAAAAACTTGATGGCCAGATATTTTCCATCTGTACTTTGTGAGATGTATAGATATAAAACATTTCTCTTCATTAAAATATTATTGCTGAATGATTGATGCTAGTTTCCAATTTTTCTCTCTGGGCAGATTTAGCTTTGAAATATACACTGAATTAAAAAATTTTGGTTGATAGGTCCTAATTGAAATAACTGCTTAGTAGGATCACTTATTTGCTCACAATACTACAAATAAAGGTGCTATCAGTTATTTGCTGATGAATTAATTGTAGGCCTTCCGTTACCAAACACCAAGCAACTAAATTTTTATACAATTACTGTATGGGTCTTTAACAAAGTGTTAAGTATATATGGGGATCTGAGATGTAACAGGCAGGTTTGATCTGTTGATCTGATTAGATCTGTTGTCTGTTGGCATGTCAGATTCATGGTACACCTTGTTAGGCAGAGAAACGCTGTTACTTTCAAAAACTGTCCACTTAATCAGCGGAGGCAGTGTGCTGGTGAAGGGATGGATCAAACAGGCCGACAGACAGATGGTTGGCAGAGTGACTTCACCCTCCCTTGGAAAAGTATTTTTAGTATTTTTATTTTTAAAATACAAAAATGCAGTGGTTTATTTTCATACAGTGCCTGCTATATTTTGTACTTTATTTTGATACACTTACAATTATGATATTAGGCGTCTAATTCTAAAGTACCTTTTGATGTGTATTTGCCCATGGAGTCAACACCGGGGGAAACCTAAGCCAAAATTGTAATATTGTAATTGTCATACACTTCTGAATATTGGTCTTGGAGTTGGCCATCTTCAGGAAGTCACTAGGCGACATGCCTGCTCTTGTATGTGTGTCGGCCTTGTTTACCTGATTAGTGCGCCGTGCTCATCTAGCCCCCTGCCGCTTTCTTGTCGGGGGGGGGGCTTCATGTTCTTCCTGTAAACAAGATCCACATGTCCCATAATGCACCTGTTGCAAGAACAGGGTATTGTACACTGATATCTCTTGGTTTAGCATTTAAATGTCTTGGAGTATGGCGCACCTACATCAGAATTAATTTACGCTTACATTTATCTGCGCTTATTAACATTATAATTAAGATGGACTTTATTGATCCCAGTGGCAAATTCTTATAATTAGGCATAATGAACTTAAGATTAAATGTGTAACACTGTTGGCTCACATATCCTGGGTTGGGGGTTCGAATCTCATCACCACTGTGTATGGGGTTCCCACCCCCTCCAGGCCGTATCCCTAGCGACAGACTGCAAGCCCCCTCCTGCCCGACTCGGGACCTGCTTCACACCTGCCTAAGACGTAATGCCATCCAGACATTTTTACATTATTATTAGAAATTATAATTGGTCATTATTTTTCCAAGGAATGGATCCAAAGTGCTCTGTATGCTTTGATAATGACATTCAGAGGTACCGGTCACTTCTTTTCTGCAAAGGGGGGGGGGTTTTAGGGGTCAGCGTTGCTGTAATGGCTGTGACTTTGCTGGTTATACCTTGCTGGGTGTTTTCTGCTTCTCAGACTGTGATCACGGATGTATCTCCTGATAGGTGAACGCGGCCATGTCCCCACGAGCCAATCGGGCTTGACTCTGCCCTTTGCGGTTCTGCCGCCTCTATCACCCCCATAGATTTTTCAGACTGTGATCACGGATGTATCTCCTGATAGGTGAACGCGGCCATGTCCCCACGAGCCAATGGGGCTTGACTCTGCCCTTTGCGGTTCTGCCGCCTACACCTCCCCCAAAGACCCCAGGCAGCACACCATGAGTAGGCAGCCCTCTGTGTCTGATAATTAATGGCCAGTGGGGGGGTATCAGTGCCCTGGCATTCCCCTGGCAGCGACCCCTAGGTCAGTGAGGGAAAGGCATGCATTCCTTGTGCTGGCACAGGTGCTCCCTTCCGATTGGGGGTGTGCCACCCACACGCCTGTAATCCCCTGGGAGGAGTTTAGATCTACACGTTTGTTCCAGCTGGACATTTTGTGAACATTATGCACAGCTAATAATCCCAGGTCAAAAGACCAGGAGAGCAGCTGAATGTGCTTACTGGTGAAGCAGCCCGCCGTTTCCTGGGATGTGTTTTTCCATCTTGTGGGCTCATCACTCAGATGCTGTAGAAATATGGGCTCTATTCAGCCTCTCTATGAATCCATTAAAAGTTGTCTGCATCCTTGGCATAATATCGAAGCCATTTAGACGGGGTGTTGGCCACCATCAATGGTGCATATTGGCAAGAATGTCTTCCCTTTTGTTTCAGGGTGTCCAGAATGGTGGGGTGGGGGCTGGAAGTGACATCACTGCTATTTGCAGATGATGTTGTGCTTTTGGCCTTAGCTGACCAGAACCTGTGGGCTATACATGAGTGATTTGATGCAAATGTCATGCAGTTGGAATGAGAATCAGCACCGCCAACTCCCAAGGCCATCGGAAAAGAATGAATTCCTCCTTTCAGGTATGGAGAGGAGAGTCTCTCCATAGAAAAGCAGTTTAAGTACCCCGGGGTCTTGTTCACGATGATTGTGCATATGAGCTGTCAAAATGAGGTTTCTCCTGAAGGTTGCGGGAAGCGGTCTTTGTGACTGGGTGAGGACTTTGGACTTGTGAAGGGAACAGCTGAGGAATCAGCTGAGGTGGTTCAGCCATCTTATAAGGTTACTATCTAAATGGCTTCCAATGTCTGACTGGATGGAGGACCCACAGAAGAAATTCTGGAGCTTGTAAATGTCCCAGCTGGCTTGGGAATGTCTAGAAATTGTCCAGAATGAGCTGTAGTTTGTGACCATGGAGAAAGAGGCATGGAAGTACTTCCTTGGTAGGCCACTGTGGACACCCTCACCAGGACAAATGATGCATCCATCCATCCGTCCGACTTGCATAAAGTCTTACCTAGTACAGCATGGAGTCTATTCCAGGAAGCACAGGGCACAAGTCAAGGGACGCACCTTTGATAGGATACTAGGCATTGCTAATGTTTTTTGTAATTTTCTTGATACTTCTGTGGTGCTGATAGGTGGCACTCTGTATGAGTAGCTAAGCTAATTTAACATTCATGAGGACCCCCCCCCCCCCAAAAAAAAAAATCTCTCTTTAATCTCTCTTTAATGTCTTATTGATTCTCTGACTGCATGGTACCGAATGCAAACAAAATGGCAAACAGGTGCCTATTTTATTCTTTTTCTTCTCCAAAGCTTGTAAATTCTCAGAATAGCGACAGGGCAGTCAGAGAGTCCAGCAGCCCACTGCCAAGCCTCACCGTTAAATGTCACAGTCTGACTGGTAGCGGATATTGTGACGAGTTCTGTTTACTTTGACTTCCTGTTGTTCTGCTGAGTTTCGGCCCTCAAGCCTGGGCCCACGAGCCCCCCCCCCAGCTCCTGGAAGCGGTTTGCTTTGAACAGGAGAGTGTAAGAGGAATCTGAGAGTCTTTTTCTATTGTGACGTCCCCAAAATGACTGTGTTGTACATTACAGTTACAGCTGCTGCCTGACCTTACATTCGAAAAATAACAAACTGACACGGCATACGTTTGTTTGTGCGATTCCTCTTCTGAGTGAGTGATCAATCGTTTTGAACTCTGAAACTCTGCTGACAGATGAAGCTGTCTGCATCAGTAATATGAAACGTGCCAGCATACTTGTTACTGTCCGTTTCATTTGCATGAAGCCCATTAGCGTTTTATGTGGCTACGTGCCTGCTGAGCGCTTGTCCCGCCAGCTCGCCTTGCCTTCTGTTCTGCACCCCCGTGATGCACCCCGCCCCTGACTGTAGCTCCACCCCCATTGGCTAAATCATCAGAACAGCAAAAGCCAAGCTGACCAATTAAAAACAATCTGTATTCTAAACTCGTTGTGCAACAGCATTTTCATCATTATTGAAATGAAACGGTGCCTTTAACATTAAAATAAAAATGCTTGTTTTTTGTTTAAGCCAAATGGTCTCCAGAAATTTCCACTTCATGACCAGTTTAAAACACTGTCACGATGTTAACCCCTCTTTTGACAGCTAGGAAATGTTGCCGTTAGGATGTTCTTCCTGTCGTCATTGTGTGAAGATTGTGTTAGATTACTCAAGGGGACTCTGTCAGTTTCTTTTTCCTCATCTGACGCTACTGATTTAGCCATTTTCCCAGTTGAAGGTCCCCACAGCTACGCTTGTTGCCGTACTGGTTGAACTGATGGATGACCATAGATAACCCATGGAGAGACATTATGGCAAGACCAGGATCCACCAACACTTTACATTCAGATGTTTTGCACCATGTGTCACTTTTGTCAACATGACACACAAAGTGACAGGAAAGAGAAAGTGTTAAACGATGGGCCATATTTACAAAGACAAGAGAGCAGAACCAGTACATAAGCCGAAACCCTGGGCGCTGGTTTGACTAATGTTATCAAGTGAGTAAAAGTTAAATAATACAACAGCAATTACAATATCCCTCTAGCCAACAGACGCGATCAAGGTTTAGATCCATAAAATTATATTTATGGCACAATGATTAATTGAATTGATGACAATTGTAATTAGTTTGAAAAGAATTAGGCAGCATTTATATGATTATATGAGTTGTTATGAAATGTTCCAGTATGTGCTTAGTGCTCACAGCCATGGGGACTTGTGGGGCGGAGCTTTGCCTGGGGTGTGCAGGGGAAGGGGGTTTGGCACGTGGTGAGCTCAGCTCGTATCCCACTGATGGTATCTGCCACTATCCGGATGAGGAACCTCTTAGCCTGAAACATCACTGTTAGCGTGCAGGCTCACGCACATGTAGGATCACACATGCACATATCACAGGGCTTAAATTCCAGGTGGCCTGAGACAAGGCCGAGGCTGGTACGAGAGGCAGACATTGGCCTAGGCACCAAAGGGGGGTTAGTGACCCCACACACATAAACACACTTAAACAC